>PTEX01000073.1:1704199-1769784 GCA_003342815.1 Eudromia elegans | reverse complement strand
TCCTCTCCTCTCCTCTCCTCTCCTCTCCTCTCCTCTCCTCTCCTTCCCCACACCATTATCACAAGAGAAAAAAAGGAGAGAAACAGAAGAAACAGCTACTAAAAAATAAAATATCCACAGGCAAGGGGGATTGATGTGAGGCCATTCATTAGAAAAGCACATTGCTCCTGAGGAGGATGTTTACAAGCTTTTATCTCTCTATAAAATGTGCTGCTGTTTCAAGTACAAGTTATTCAAGGCTTAAGGAACTAAGGTTTTTTGTTTATGCTGAGGAAAACTTTGTGCTTGTTAAAATAGATGAGCTGAGGAATTCCTGGCTAAGATTCCAAACTTTAATGGGTATCTGTTCCTCCAAGGGACTTTGGAGATTACCTAGAATTTTTATTGAATTGAAAAGTCTATTTTGTTATGAATGGACAAAAATGCAACTGAAAATAGCCTGGAAAGTGACATAGTATTTTATTGCATGGTCCATTACAATCTCCTTGTTTTAGCTAGAATATGTCAGCAAGGCTTTACATATTAATAATCCTTTTTGCCAGACCGACCCTCTGCAGCACCTTCTCACTGCAGACGTGCATTTAGTTTTTTCTCCCTCTACCATCACACGCGGTTACTCCGTCACTCGGAAGCTCCCACAAGGGCAGCTCCCACGCAAGCCCCGGCTGGGACGAGAGGCTGAACTCCCCGCGAAGACGCCACACGCTCCCCTTCCTGCCCTCTGGAACACGCCGCCCCGCGAGGGAGGAGGCGCTGGCCGCCCGTGGGTGGTTGGCGGGAGCGGAGACGCCGTCTGGCACTGAGTGCCTCGAGTCTCCACCCCGGCTCGGCTCCGCAGCCTGCTCCCTGCCGAGGGCTGACGTCACTCGGGCATGGATGTGCCACCCCGTGCTGCCAGGCTGCCGTGGGCATCACCGCGTCGCCTCTCCCGCCGGGCACCTTGACCTTCTACTGGCCCTTCTCGCAGAAGAGCAGGGTCTAGAGCCAGCCTGCAGGCACTCAGCTACATCCTTCCTGCTTCTCCTGTTGGCTTGGAAGTCCTGGATTTTGTCCGTATCAGCTGCACCCAACAGTGAGGTCTCCCTGCACATCCAGGCAGGAGGGCACGACCGCAGAGAAGGCCGCAGGCTGGCGGCAGCGCTGGAGGAGCTGCGTCCTCCGCGTTCCTGGGGCTGCCTCTATTTCTTGCCCGTGTGGTGGGAAGGGGCACCCGAATGGAGACGTGTACCCGGGGCTGGGGGCAGAGGGCGGCTGAGAGGCACTCCCCAAGTGAAGGCTTTGCTGCAGACGGTCGGCGCTGCTCCTTGGCTCACGGCGAGGACACGGGCACGGAGGGCACCGCGCAGGGTCTGGCCCGCGACAGTCTGCGCTGTATTTAGACTACTCTCTTAAGGAACAAAAAATACATGAGAAAACTGCTGCCGTTTGTGCGCGTGCAGCGGCAGCACTCAGTGACGCTTCGGGGGACACGCGGCCATGCCGAAGGCTGCCCCGCAAGCCCGTGGGGATCACCCCGGGCGCCGCGCCGGCCTCGGGAGCCGCCCTCGGCGCTTCCCAATTCCCCTCTCCAATTAGCAGCACCGCTGCCTGCCCTGCCTGGGCCTGCTGCCTGCTCAGCCGCTGCGCCGGAGCTTTGGCTTCCCTGGAGCAGGAGTGGGAGAAACGGGGCACGGAGCAGGGCTGGGGACCAGGGCCTCATCCTGCTGCTCAGTTTTGCAGGAGTCCAGGGGGTTTCCTGCCTGCCTGAGGATGGAGTCACCTGGAGGAGGGATTCCGGAATGGCCCCTACCTGCATTCTGCCAGAAATAGCCTTGGAAAGGTTGGCACAGCGGCTCGCTGGAGCACGCTGGTGAGGGATGTGGTGGTTGGCAGCCACTGGAGCCTAGGAGACACAAACGTCCTTCGGAAATGGCTCGGGTATAGCGTGGGGGCCATGAAGATGCAGAGGGTGAGCCCCACTGCCCCATTTCCTTTGGCTGCACTGCTTTGTTGTTAAAGATGCTCAGGGGACCTTGTGAACCGATGGATGCAGTGGGTAAACGCCAAAAGTATGATTCTAGCTAAACGGCCTTGGTGCTTTATGTTATCCTCATCACATTCTTTTTCTTATATAACATCTGCCTAAAATTATCCAAAGCTCCCGGGCCCTCCTGACTCTCTAGTCAAGCAAGCGGTGCTACTGTGGGATCAACTGAGCTTAATTCCCTCTCCACTGCAGCACTGGCATGGAAAAGGGTGTCCAGTGGCTTGTTTGGTGCAAAGATTCCTCCTGATTTCTTAGCATAGGCAAGGCCCCTTGAGTGCCTCATTGCCTATTTTGTACCCAGGACTGTTTGCAGCTAGGACAGATTATGGCAGAACTGGTGCAGTCAAAGTTGCTCACATGGGGCAGATTCACAACGAGAGGCCTGCAGAAGGAAAAGAAGAAAAGTGGAAGGCCTAAATTCCCTGTTCCTGGGGGCTGGGTTCCTAACCCGGGCTGGCTCTGAGGTTTTATTGCTGTGAGGTTAGAGTCAAGCCCAGACTGTCCCTCTGGCGAATGCGCTCTACAATTAGCTGAGAGAGGAGGTCTCCAGAGGGAAGAAAGGTTTCTTGCTAGGAGAAAGAGCTCCACTGAAGTGCCAGCTCAAAAGCAGATCTCATATGAGTGGAGAAGAAAGAATCTGCAGGCTGGGTTACGATCTTTAATATCTCAGGGAGCTCCCTTTTATTCTATTTTTTTTTTTTTTCTAAAAACATCTAAATGAATGTGTGCAAATGGGGAAGATCCAGCCTAGGGCTTGAAAGAAAAGAGGCAACAAAAATAGCCAAGGAGCTATCTTGAGACCCCCGTGGCAAGCAATAACCTTGAAAAAGCCAGTACAAGTTATGTTTCCAATTTATAAATTAAATGTATTTAAAATTTATGAACTTTGACTGCGCGAGTAACTACTTCATTAGACTTTAAGGCTGCATGTTTCCTTGGCTTTTTTTCATGGTAAAGTAAAACACATTTCTAATAAACATGGAAAGAGATTCCAAGATAGAGTCACCACTTTTATGTAAAGGACCCTCCAGACTCATTAAAAAAGTTTACCACCTAAATAAAGCAAGCACATTGTAATTCTCGAACTCATAAACTTGGTAATATCTACATAATATTAGCCTGCTCTTACATGTACACCACTTGATGTTGAGGAACGACATACAGTAAGGGGTTTATTATACGGAAATTGGCGTATAAAACTGTGTTTTGGTAAGCCTTCATGGGTAACATGAACTCAAGAAACACGAGAACCCGAGCTGGGCGCTGCTCCCATGTACTCAGTAAGTACATCTAAGTATGTGCAGATCCTTGGGGAGAACTCAGTGGTGCTTCAGCACTGGCTGCAGCTAAAGCTGCCCTATTTCACTGGGTTTATGGCACTGGGACCCCCTCTGACAGCTGGCAGGGGGTGCTTGGAAGGTGGCACCATGGTACCTGCAGCGGGCATGGGCCCATCAAAGAAGATGGCTGCTCTTGGAGCTGCCCCGCTTACTTCCTTTCAGGCATGTGGCACTGGCAGGTCTGCAGCTGGAGTCTGGCCTCCTGGTTTGGGACAGCCCCTACTTCACATGGGCTGTGGGGTAAACTAGAGAGGGATGGATGAGGACTGTCACGATGCTTGGGGGCCTGGAGTGTGGGTCCTCTGGGAGAGAGGAGGACACAGCTGGGCTTGTCCTACCCAGGGAGACAGAAGAGAAGGCCAAGGGAGAAAAAGCAGCAGCCTGCTCTTGCCCAAAAGGCCATGACAAAGGTAGTAGAGCCAAACTCTCCTTGGTGGTGCCAGAAGCCGTCCCAGAGGCACGTAAGCAAACACGATGAATGGGAAGGTCCAGGCTGGGCATTAGAATCACAGAATCACAGAATGGTTGAGGTTGGAAGGGACCTCTAGAGATCATCTAGTCCAGCCCCCCTGCACAGGCAGGGACACCCAGAGCACGGGGCACAGGGTGGTGTCCAGGCGGGTTTGGAGGATCTCCAGAGGAGACGACTCCACAACCTCTCTGGGCAGCCTGTTCCAGTGCTCTGTCACCCTCACTGTCGAGAAATTTTTCCTTAAGTTTCCGTGGAACTTTTGGTGCTTCAGTCTGTGGCTGTTTCCTCTAGTCCTCTCAGTGGCCACTACTGAAAAGAGGTCTGCCCCATCCTCCTCACTCCCTCCCTTGAGGTACTCATAGACACTGATCAGGTCCCCTCTCTGCCTTCTCTTCTGCAGGCTGAAGAGGCCCAGCTCTCTCAGCCTTTCCTCATAGGGCAGATGTTCCAGGCCCCTAATCATCTTTGTGGCCCTGCGCTGGACTCTCTCTAGCAGCTCCACATCCCTCCTGCACTGGGGAGCCCAGAACTGCACACAGTACTCGAGGTGCGGCCTCACCAGGGCTGAGTAGAGGGGCAGAATCACCTCCCTCGACCTGCTGGAGACGCTCTGCTTAATGCACCCCAAGATCCCATTGGCCTTCTTGGCCACGAGGGCACACTACTGCCTCATGGTCAACCTGTCATCCACCATGACACCCACGTCCCTCTCTGCAGAGCTGCTCTCCAGGAGGTCGGTCCCCAGCCGGTACGGGTGTCTGAGGTTATTCCTGCCCAGGTGCAGGACCCTACACTTGTCCTTGTTGAACTTCATGAGGTTACTCGCTGCTCAGCTGTCCAGTCTGTCCAGGTCCCTCTGGATGGCAGCGCAGCCCTCAGGGCTGTCAGCTATTCCTCCCAGCTTGGTGTCATCAGCAAACTTGCTGAGGGAGCACTCCATCCTTTCATCCAGGTCATTAATGAATAAGTTGAACAGGACCGGACCAAGGACTGAGCCCTGGGGGACACCACTAACCACAGGCCTCCAACTGGACTCTGTGCCACTGATCGCCATCCTCTGGGCCATCCAGCCAGTTCTCAGTCCACCTCCCTGTCCACTCATCTAATCCACACTTCCGGAGCTTGGCCAGGAGGATGCTGTGAGGGAAACTTTATTCACCAGGAAGGTGGTGCAGAACCAAGAGAGGTCTCCCAGAGTGGTGGTGGTTTCACACCTTTGAGGTTTTTCCCCACGAGGCTAGATAAAGCCACACATCATGTAAGGGTCTGATGCTGGTGGTGGTCCCGCTTGGAGTGGAAGTTTGGACTAGGTGGCCCCCAAGCTCCTTCCAAGCAACATTTTGGTGATTCTGTGCTTCTTTTCCCCAGAGCAAGGGAGAATCACATCCTGGACCACCAGTCTTTTTAACCTGCAATAGAGATGGTTTGGCTCTGCCTGCTCCTTGCTCATGCTGCTCCCAGGCTAGCCCTACTGCAGTAGGCTGTGCTGCTGAGTTTCCAAACCAGGTTACAGCAAGATCTGTTTTAAAGACACTCTTGACTTTTGCACTGTGGTGCCTTGTTATGCTTATGGCTCAGTGTATTTGTACACTGCAAGACAGCATATCTATAATAAGCTTCCCAAGTGCATTGATTGAAGCCAGGACTAAGCCATAGGAGACTTCAAATCAGGTTGTATGGAGCACTTTTGATTTTGAGCCTTCAACCTTTCCTCACAAATCCTTTGATTTTTCTCTCTGATGCTAGCAGTAGTCAATAATGTTGTCTCCTGAAGATATAACCTTGTCAGTGGTGGCCTGAATGAGACTGGAGCTCAATGTCTGTTCTTTGACAAGGTAATTCCTGTGTGTCATGCGCAGAAGCTGTCGGAGCCAGAACACCAAACCCTGAGAGACAACTCAAGCCTTTTATGAATTTATCACCTTCCCCTCCCTTTTTCAGACCTCTCTTTCCTTTTCTGCTCCCAACCCCTCTGTCCTATCCAACACTCCTTCTTGACACTCGTTAGACCCACAGACCAGTCTTACTTCCCTCATAGCTGATGATCCTCAGGGCTCAGACCTTAGAGTGTTTTAGTTGGGCATCTGGCACAACTTATACATCTTGGCACATGCATGAGGAATGTCCTCCTCCGCCACCTGCACAGATGTGACATGGGGAGTGTCTCAACCAGAAGACCTGTCAGGCTGCTCCAAGGCAGCAAAGTACAACAGTTATGAAGAATGTTGGCTGAGCCAAATACCTCCTTGGCTTGCCTTGAGACATTTCACCAGGATGAATCAAAATCCCACGGGCATCACACTGTCACAGGTGTGATATTTTAGACCCTGCTGGGTGGGGTGGCACAGACAAGGCTGAAGTCCCTCTCCTTGCCCAATTCCTCTCTTTTACCATGATGTGCTTTCCAAGGAAGCCCTTACAGCAGGTCCCCTAGTCCAAGGAGTCTGCAAGAACTGTTGGTCTACAAAACAGCTTCCAACATACCTTGTTTTCAAGGACAGCAGTGGCAAAAGCCTCCTCCTCTCTTGATTCTGTCTCTGTGCTTCCCAGCTGCTAGAGATCTGGGTAGGCCAGCCTATATCTGGCAACTTGTACTGTGCCTTAGCAGTGTTGTCTGTAGGAGAATAACCACCACCTGGGTCTTTATATCAACCTTTCATTTTTTCTGCATGATTTTCAGCTGGTGCTAGAGCTGCATTTGCTTCTTCTTCTGCATTGGGGTTGGTGGCATGAAGACTGAAGGGCTGTCTTATGTCACCTGGGCAGAAGTCCTTTCCCTGCTCTCCATGGTCTCAACGCTGTTGCGGTGAGTCCTTGCCAAACCTGCCAGCTCCTTTGCTTTTGGACCATGGGGTGCCCAGAGTGGCGCAGGAAATCACACTTCACGGCTTCATGCGTGACAGCAGGCAACACTCACTGCCCAAAGAGCTTTTTTCCTCAGTGAACAGTTGCACATCTGAAAAAAAAAAAAAAAAGGACAGAGTTACTGAGCAAACAGGCCTATTCCATCTCTTATTTCTTTGCTACTAAGACCATATGGGCCACCGAGCTGGTCCCCACTCCCTGGAGCTTTTGTTTGTGTATATTGCATGCTCCTGTAGAAAGCACAACCCAAAGCCCAAAGAGTTCGCTAACTGAAACAAGCAGGTCAGGTAGTGCTGCATCTGGTGCTAGTAAAACCGCAATAGTGAAAGCTGGCAAGAGGCAAACGGCCTTTGTATTAATTCTCTGGAGCTTCAGGTATAGCCTAATGTAATTACTTGCTCTACTCTGTAGCATTTTAAGAGAAAATTGTGTATTTTAAAAAGTTATACTTCCAAATAAAACAGTCAGGTCTGGAGCAGACAAAGTGCCTGATTCTGGTCCCTCTGAAGTCAACAGCAAAACCTCTGTTGACATAAATCAGAGCAGGATTATGCCCCAAATCTAAGAAAAAAACAGCAAACTGAGCTATGCTCTTTTTAAATTCAGTGATCACACTACCTAACTGCAACTAACATGATTCTCTGATATAATTTTCGCCACTCCAAAATTCCCACCCAAACTCCGATAGCTCTGTCGTGCCTTGGCTCCACTGGCTGAGCATCCAGAGGCAATGTTAGAGTTTAAGTGTTTTTTCTCGTATGAAGACCCCTGCTTTGCAGATGCCTAAGTGTAAGTGCCATAATCCAGACAGGACTGTCCCCCATGCAAATACAACAGTTTGATTCAAGAAACCTTCATGTTATGCTTTCTTACTTCAAAATGTTCCCACAGTCTGAAAAACTCCCATAAATTTGATTTCCCTTACTATTGTAGGTTAAACAGGCCTAAGTGCTGAAGTCATTTACACTTTTGCATGTGGAAGAATTTGAAGTGTTTGGGGATTTCTGAGGAGGAGCTTTTTATTCTTTTTGCCTACCTGTTTTTATGATTGATTGAAGGCATTAAATAAGATTAACGTCACTGTTGAAGAAGGTCAATGATGCTCAAAATCAGTTTTTTGACCTACCTGCCTTATACTTGTCAGCCTTAGGAGTAAGATTCATAGTGCAAATTAATCTAATTCTGCCAATCATCTTGTTTGTTAAATCTTACCAAAAGTCATGCCAGATTGCATGCAGTATTTGCATCACCAAATAAATAAAGGACCATGGATTAGACTGCTTTGAGTTCTTGGGTTTGGGATGCAGGCTGTAAAGACAACACTTGTGAGAACTCTTTTCCCTGTGGATGTCCAAAATCATCTTTCTATATATGCTCTAACTAACTAGTTTGTAATTTCTTTCCTTTTCGTTTCCTTTTTGAAAATACTTGCTTGCTATACACCAATATACCAATGCGTCTTCCAGATTTCCATTTAATGCCTGAGCAAAGAAAACGAGAATCTGTGCAGTCTTTCTGTCCTTTCCTTGCTCTGATCATGCCTCACTGCCAGTCAACAGAGCAGTGAGAAGTGATGCAAGACTGCTTGGGACCAAGGCCTCCCACTGCGTGAGCATCCACTCAGAAATACTCCCCGGACATCAGTATGTATCAAATGGTGGGTAAAACAACCACAGCCACCTGGTGCTGGAAGAAGTCTTATATCGCTTGCACTTCAATTTCTTGTATGGTTTCTAGGTAAGTGCAATGCATTTTCCACCACCTTGGCTCGCCCTGTTATTTATGTTCAGGTGTTTATGGTCTCTAATCAGCACCTCCCTTCCTGTGCTGGAGTTTGCTCCATATCTCCGGTAGGTTTCTCATTCAGGGGTCTCCTGGCCTCTTTCCAATCACTTTGTTCACATGCCTTTAGAAGCAGATGAAAAGCAGATTTTATTAAATCAACATTAAACGCTGAAAAGCCACACTGACTTTTGTTAATTTTGGCCCTATCCAACTCAGTGTTTATTATGAAGATTTTCCTACTGATTCTCCCTTGTTCTTGCAGGTTTCCTTCTGGGTGCAGAAAGAGGAGTAAAATGCAGGCTGGGATTTGCGGCCTGCCCCAGGGAGCGGGCTTGGCCTTGGGTCCCTGCTGCTGAACCCGTGCAGCTGGCAGTGGATCGAGTGGGGCCAGCCCGACCTCGCCAACCCCGTGCCTGAGGTGTCACCTGCTCCGGCCAAAACTGGTGGGAACGGAGCATCCAGCCCTGGTGGGGAGGCAGATGTTCACACATCGGTGCTCCGTCAGAGTAAGGAGGGCTGCTGAATTCAAGCCCAGCTGTACATGGGGGGCATGTTCGCAGAAGGCCGAGCCCGGCCCTTTATCCCTCGTTGCTTTATACATCCCACCTGCCAAGAGGATATCCTCACAGCCTGGGAGAAGGCGTCAGCACTTACTCAGTTGTCACACTCTTAGCACACGGTCCCTGCCCCAGGTGACGCTTTTGGGTGACCCAGTATGCCCTAGTGATCTTCATGATCACTCATTTCCTCCTATTTGCACTTTTTCCTCCCTCCGTGCTCTGTCCTCGTGCTTGGGGCTGCCTTACGAGCCCTATCCCTGGCGATACATCGAAAGGAAGCGCGCACACAGACGCCGTGCCGGTGACTGGGATGCTGCCCCGGCTGCGGCAGCCAACGCGGCCAGCGGCAGCCAAAGTGCTGTGAGCGCCCGCATGGACAGGAGCCGCCAGGATGAGCCGTGGCACACCGGAGCATGCAGGGAACACGGGGCAGAAACGCCGGCTGGCCCCGAGCAGGGATTCGCACCGGGTGTAGCAGCAGGTCCGGGAACACCGGGAGTCCCGAGCGAGCCTCTCCCAGCCTCAGAGCACAATGGCCTGCATGGAGGAAATGGCTTTTCAGTGCGTGCCTTAGCCCACTGCTCATAGTGCCCTGCTCTAGCCCTCCTTGCTGCCTGCAAGCCAGACGTGGCCTGAGGCGACCGTCCATTGGACGCGATGATCTTGAAGGGCTCCTCCAACTGCAATGATTCTGTGGCTCTGTGATCTCCTTGCCGCTCCCCCAGCCCCGGCGCCGCGGGGAAAGCGAGAGCGAGCGCGCCTGATCCGGGTGATAGTTTTCACTGGCATTTCCGCCAGCTAAATATGGAGCTGGCCCACTCAAAACAAATTCTGCTCTCGGTTTCGCCGCTGAAATCGATGGTATTTCGTCTGCCTTCTAATGAGACCAGCACTTCTTTAAATAGGCTATGAATAATTTCGCTCTAGCAATCAGCAAAGACGTGTGAAAGTCCAAGGTTTAAGAACATGAGAGTTAGCCCAGGGCTTTTTCTCAGTTTTGCTTTGAGGTAACGCAGACATTCAAAGTGAAAGCTGGCTAAAACCATGATGGTTACTTATTTTCAAGCCTCGCTCTACCCAAGAACGTGTGGGCAGTGCGAATGAGAAGCCTCCAGCCTCCTAAGTGCTGAGGCCTGAACTGTATAGACACAAGTGAAAGAAAAGCAAAGAAGATGAGGGGAGCCTTGAGGGAAACATAAACCACAGTCGGATTGCAGTTATTTCCCGTGGGCGACTTTGACAACTGCCTTACTTGTACATCTTTAATTCTTACACAATGAGAGGCTGAGATTTAAACATCATTAGGGGTTCCTGCACAGCAGCCCGGCTCCCGAAAACCCCGTTGTGGCCCAGATCTTGTTTGTGCCCATGCCCTGGCTGGCAGGCGATGGAAACATGAACAAAAAATGAGCTTGATGGAGGTGGCTACGTGGGAACCACTTGGCACCGAGGCTTCTGGACACGATCGTCTTCCCGGCGCTGTGGAGGCAAGGGTTTCGTGTTGGAAGTTGCAGAAGGGGCCGGGTGCCTTCAAAAGCTGGCTTGGGCTTCAGAAGCTCCAAAAAAAGAGAAAGAGGAAAGAGAGGGGTGGGATTTGGGATTTTCAGTCTGAACGGTTTTCAGCTCTCTTACCAGATAAAGGTAGGTTGGGATTTTATGAAAATATTTCACTATTGCACGAAGGACTAGCAGTAAGAAGTGCACAAAGACCTGCATGAAGCGAGACAAGAACTCCTTGCTCCCCACGCCCGTTGGGTTTTGCCTCCCTCGTTCACATTAATGCGTTATTTTAACTCCATCCGCTGAAAGGAGCCTTCCCCGGAGCAGTTCCCGAAGGCTGGACGCGTGTGCTCGCTAGTGCCAGACGCTGCAGGCCAGCGCTTAGGCACCGCTGCCCTGACTAGCGGTGGGACGATGCCCGTAGCCCCACGCGGGTTCACACTAAGTAATTTGTAGAAATGGTGACCTCTAGTGGCACTGGGGACTTTGCACTCGCCGCGGATTTGTTCCTCTTCCTTTTGGACCTAAAAGCCACAAAGATGGTAAAAATATCTGTTATTCACCAGCATCTCTGCTAGTTCGGAAAACAAGTGTTTAAGTAAGGCTGATCCTTGGCCTCTATGTCGACATGGGCAGCAGCTCCTTGTGCTCTGCGCTAAATACTCTATGAGGAGCTTCTCCCTCCCCTGCCATGAAAATACCTAATTCTTAGTGATAGTTTGGTTTAACCTCACACAGACATTTCTCATAGGAAAAGAAGCCTATTTTTTTTTTCAAGAATCGTAAAGATTTGCAGCATTCACGTCAAGGCATCCCCCAAAGAGCTGCTGTACAGAGGGGTGCCTTGGTCCTGCTTGAGCTTGGTCTGCACGAACTGCAGCAGGGGTGCCCAAAGGTGCTGCAGAGCCTCAGGTAATGACATGGGATGCCTTTTTATTATCATTATTATGTTCTGCCCTTGTAAAATGGATCTGTTTCTCTCACCTGTTTTTCCCCATGCGTGCGCTGCTGCTGTAGGGCTCGCGCAAAAGCCCCGTGATTGATGCACAGCAAATCACTTGGAGATCAAAGCACCCGCTTCCTCTCCTCACCTCCTGTGTGAATCTGCACTGCAAAGTGCTGGCGGCCCTAGAGCAGCCGCACGAATTCAAGTCCAGGCAAATGCCTGCCGTAGGAATGGTAAAACAAAAATCATTAAGTATCTCTTAGGTTCAAGCAGAGCACCTCCAGATGGTTTCCACTGGTGGGAAAGCCAAGAGGGGGCTGCAGACTGTACAGCAAGGCCTATGGGTGTCAGTGCTTGGCTCCTGCCGGGCTCTGAGGAGGTGACTCTTCCCTCTTCCACCCTGGGGGCATCTCTTAATGCAGGAGGGGAAGGTAGAGGAGGAGCGAGCCCGTCTGCTTGTGCAAGTCTGCGGGGTAAGGAAGCAACATGGCGGAGCACGGAGGCTTTGTGGCACAGCCCGAGGCTCTGGGCTGCCACCAGTGTCACCACAGCTCGGGTTGCTCCTCTACCCTTTCTCCTGACCCTGGAGGTGTCACCGTGCTGCCCTGGCTTGTCCCTGCCAGGCAAGGGTCTCCTGCAAGGCAGGGTAAGAACCCTCTTACACCAAGGAGATACATAAGCAGAGGGGCCAGTGGAAATGATTGTAAACCAGACTTCTATACTCATCTGAAGATGAGCTTCACTGCCTCTGAGTTGGGTGGGTTTTGTACCATACCGCAGGGGCAGAGCGAGCTCAGGGGGCAGTGTTTTACAAGCCCCATGGGTCCCATGAGCACATTCTGTCCATGCAGGGACTTTATTTTCAGGAAACCCCACACTCTCTGTATGAATTTGAATCTAAATGCCACTTTCTCAGTCAACTGGGAAAATAAGGGCCTCATATTGGTATTTTGCTTTTACCTCAGACTGGTTTCTGATGAAAAGCTGGGTCATCCCAATGGCAGGTTCCTTCTTTAGCTTATTGCATTTTAAAAGTCCTCCTCTCTGAACAGCTTTGCACAGACTATATGCAAACCCTAGTCCTCCACCCACAGATATTCTGTATCCAAAACAGTAAGGTGAACATTTTGGTATCTCAAGGATAAAACATGTTTTTGAATGCGGAGTTGCCTTCACCCAAACCTCACCCCAAGCTACATCCATCACAAACATTAACCTTGTTATCAGCAAGCATTGTGCAGGAAAAAGGGTTTGCAGTTTTTAATTCACAGATCGCTCAAAACAAAACAAAAGTCTCGAGAGTGACTGTTTATAGCATGAAAACTCTCCAAGCACTGGAATTAATAACATTTCGTGGGCAGGAGGAGCCTGACGCCACAACAGGACGCAGGTCTGCAAACGCCCACTCATTTCCAGGTGCTTTGGTCCGATCTCACAGGGTTCGTCTGAGTGCCCACGCGTGCAGAGCCTGGAAGGGAAACATGGCTCCAAGTGTCCTGAATGCCACGAGGTCATGTTAGGACTGAGTGTAAAGCACTCTGTGGTGCCTGGGGCCTTGAGGGAGCTCCTCGGGCTCTGGGGCTGCCCACAAGGTGACACAGCTCCCGGTAAGAGCAGGAGCTGAAGAGAGAGCCCTCATTTCCCCAGACAAAGTGTTCAGTCTATCGACTACAAGCCAGGCTATTAATATGCAAACTGGGTGTGGGTGGGGAGACGGTGCGTATCCTTATCGGAGCCTTCCTAGAGCGTCTAAGACTAGACATTGAAAGTACACGGCTCTTCATTTCTAGTAAACGCTAATTCTACCCTTCTGGGGAGCTGTTATTTAAATCAGATTAGCTGGGGGTGATGACTCTGTTGTCAGTATTAAAAAAAAAAAAAAAAAAACCCGAAGCTAATAAAGCTCTGACAAATAGCTTATCTCATGCAAAATACTGTGTTTACTAATCAATGGTCAAGGCCTTCTGAAGGAGTCAGATGACTACCACACTGAAGACATGGGAAATTCCTGGGCCTCTCAAATTTCCTTCTGCTCTTGAGAAAAAAATACCCTTTGTTTTTTTGTCTTTCTAAAAAACATTCATCGCTATTCCCATTTTCTACCAGATCAGCTTTGACTCATTCTGACCCAGACGCGGCGCATCCAGCATAATCACATCTCTTTTTAAGCACTGGCAGAATTAAGTCATACAGTTACAGCAAGAGTTTTGTTAAAGACTCTTACACCCACTTAGTCCAAGGGCTGAATACCTGTTTGCTTCAAAGTCATCAGTGGCAGCTGGTGCTACACGAAGCACGTATAGGTACTGCGCTACACGTGACTGCGTAACGTTGGTCTAGAGGCAGAGACCTACTTCTGTGTTTGGAGATTATTGTGAAAATAGTCATGATTGTAGAGAATCTGGAGATCAGATTTTTTGATCAGGATGTGAAGAGCAAAATGTTCCTCTCTGATTGAATGTTTCAAAACTACACACTTCAGCAACTCATAACTGTTGCTGCAGACAATTAAAGTTGGCAGAGAGCCAGACCAGAAAAAAAAAAGAAAGAAAATCATAAATTCATTTCCACAACGTGCTAAGCCACACGGTATTTTGTCACAAGCCAAATACTTGCTGAATAACAAGCCTGAAAACAAACTCATGACTCTAGCAACCTCTAAAAATTTCCTAGCTTACCTCAGAGGCCAGGTCCCACTCTAAGACTACAACATTTGAACACAAAATTGCAATTTTTGAAGAAAATAAGCTTGATCACCCTCCCTCCCATGCCTGACTCCTACCTGTGAGATCTAAAGCAGTCTCCAGCATCTCATGACAGGGATGAGAAATGTGCAGACACTATGGTGGGGAGCATGGAGTAGGTACATGGGTGATCAGAGGGGAATTGTCCCCGTCTCCATGAGTCATCCACTGAAATTACTGGCACTTCCCATCCGCGTAAAACCTTTCCAGTAAGAGCGGGCTTTGAGACAGGGTTCTGACTTGGGGTAGTGAAAAGCTGATTTTCTTCCCTCATGGTAAAGGGAGGCCTGTTGAACTGGTTGAGATGTGGCCCATTCCTATTGGGGGTTGATGAATGTGACTCAGAGCTTGCTTTATTTCTGTGTGTGTGGAGGGTTTTGCTGTTGCTTCTTGGACTGGTTCTCCTTTTTGCTAACATCACGCTCTGCCTATGCAGAAAGAAAAAAAAGCTTTTTGAGATCTGTTTTCTCTAGCTACAACAGAGAAAGATTTTTTTTTGTGATCACAAATGATTTAAACCATTATTCATGACAAATGATTTGAAGCATTAATTGTCAAACATGGCTACATTAGAGTCTAAAGACACAAGTGTTTTCAATCCATGTGAGCGGCTAAAATGTTGTGATCTCCAAAAGTGCCTTGTACCAAGGCTGAAAGCCCAGGAAGCAAAATTTCCCCTGTGAAGTGGGAATTCCCACTCTGATTTGGTAGCTGCTCTCCTCAGCACACAGAGAGGAGAGCGAACACGATCTGGACACCGGAGACACGAATGAGAAGAAGCCCTCCTGCAAAGGAAGGGGCTGAAGTGGTAGTGAGGGCCTGGGAAAACACACCGCCCAGCCGAGGCGAATCCTGAGGAAGAAGTTTGATCAGGGGATGGAGCGGCAGCAAACTGCGGGGTTTGGGAAACCAAGAGGAGAGGAGAGGGAAAAAACAGAGGCACCAGAGCCCAGGAGCGGCTGCAAAGGGGCCCAGCTCCGGGACACGGAGGGGAGGAGGCAGGAAGGGCGGGGGTTTGGCCAACCGATGGGGCCTCTCTTCTCCAAAATGGTGCCATTTTGCCAGGGAGGCCTTTGCAAGCGGCACCCAAACCTCACCTTCACAAACTTCATTTGAGAAGGGCAGGAACAAACCCTTTCTCTGCTGCCAATACATTTCAACCTGCCGGAGGACATTAAAATAATCCCAAGCAGGAGCCACTCCCTAGAAAGGTGCATCTGGGATCTGGCAACGGGTTTCATTGGAGTTTTGAGAAAAAGCACGTGTACATGGGCACAGTTCTTCATGGGGAAGCTGCAGAGCACAACCCGGCACCTGCACTGAGATGTTGCTCCCTGCTCGTCATCCCTCACAAACCACATTAGTTCCTTCTTCCCATTTTCCTAATTCTGGGTGAAATCTCGGTGCTTGGAGAGATAGGTGTGCACACAAACACACACATATGCATACACTCATATTTGTGTACGAGGCTTTCAACTTTGTGTGAAGGCTTCTGGAAACAGAAACCTAAAAATCCTTGGAGGATCTATGAAAAGAGAAGGCAGGAAAAACTACCTGTTTCGCACAGGGGAAAAGTTTAACAAGGACAAGTGCGGGATCCTGCACTTGGGCAGGAATAACCCCAGGCACCAGGACAGATTAGGGGCTGACCTGCTGGAAAGCAGCTCCACGGAGAGGGACTTGGGAGTCCTGGTTGACAACAAGTTGACCATGAGACAGTAATGTGCCCTCATGGCCAAGAAGGCCAATGAGATCCTGGCCTGCATCAGGAGGAGCGTTGCCAGCAGGTCAAGGGAGGGGATCCTGCCCCTCTGCTCAGCTCTGGTGAGGCCGCACCTGGAGTATTGGGTGCAGTTCTGGGCTCCCCAATACAAGAGGGACGTGGAGCTGCTGGAGAGGGTTCAGAGAGGGCAACCAAGATGATCAAGGGACTGGAGCACCAACCGTATGAGGAGAGTTTAAATGAGCTGGTCCTGTTTAGCCTAGAGAAGAGAAGGATGAGAGAGGATCTAATCAACATGTACAAATTCCTCAGGTATGATTGTAGGGAGGAGAGGGCCAAACTGTTCTCCATAGTGGCGGGTGATAGGACAAGGGGCAATGGTTTTAAGCTGAGGCAGAGGAGGTTTCATCTCTGGGTAAGGAGGAACTTCTTTCCTGTGAGGTTGATGGAGCCCTGGAACAGGCTGCCCAGAGAGGCTGCGGAGTCTCCATCTCTGCAGATCTTCCAAACCTGCCTGAATGCCACCCTGTGCCCCGTGCTCTAGGGGTCCCTGCTGGAGCAGGGGGGCTGTACTAGGTGATCTCTAGAGGTCCCTTCCAACCTCAGCTGTTCTGTGATTCTGTGAAACGTAATACTATGGCTTAGTGGGGACCCACAGGCCTCCTCAAGGAGTGTCCTGTCACCAAGGGAAGTGCCTACAAGGACATGATGTGTCCATCAGCTCCTGGAGCCCTGCAACAAAGCCCAACACCCTTCAGTAAAGCTCCAGGTCCCTCAGAAGAGAGAGGTCCATGTCGGATTCATTCAAAGGTTCCATCTACAGCACCAACAGCAGTGTCTGTGCACTGAGTCCCATTGAGACACCCATGAAATACTCAACAATTGTTGCAATTGTTACTGGATTTGGCCTAAACACCAAATGCAGAGAATAAAAGGCAATACAAAATGACTAAGGCTCAAAGAAAAGTCGTAGCGGAGGAAGATGTAGCTCCAAACAGATTTCAAGTCGCATTTTGGCACTTCCTATCTGGTGAGCAGTCACGTCTGCACCGTGAGCACCCTCTTCTACACCAGTTGCTTTTGTCTGGGTAGTGGCGGCGTGTTACAAAAGTGCGTGTGCGTACAGAGTATGTGGTCCTGGCATAAAACAAGAGAAAGGAAAAAAAAGAGATAAAAATAGGATCTCAGTTCTCCAAACTAGCTTTTTGGTTGTTTTTCTAACAAGTGCTTAAACATTGTTTTTAACCACAGAAATCAGATACTAAGAAAACTTTCATCTTATTCCTGCAAAATCAAAATGGAGTTTCTAAGTCATACCGTAGCGTGGAAACAAGAGTCTTGTGCTCACCAGAGGAAGTTATTTCATAATGTGAATTTCCTTGGTACTTCTCCTAGCAAGGTGCCCCGACGTACATGACTAAGAGTTACCCCTGTTTGCACAACCCAGCCTTGCGGCCGCCAGGTTTACCAAAACTACAGGTAGGGTGTGTGGAAACTGTGCGGGCTCCGTGGCTCGCGCACCAGACGAGGGCCACACTTCAGGTCTGAGACGGGACGATGCAGATGGGCCTGAGAAGGGACAACACGACCACAGAGGATGCGACTGGCTGCAGCGTGGCAGCAGGATTCCCCGAGCTCCTGCTGCACGTGCTGAGCACATCAGGCCGAGCCTCAGCTCCCCACTTAGACCTAGGCCTGGGTTAGGTTTGAGGTGTGCCAAGGTGCCGTAATGCTGGTACTGAGATCCCTGTCTCAAATGGGCAGGAATGTCGCTACCTCTCCCACCATGTGGAGCAGAGCCGCATCCCACGCCATCCTCCCGCCGAGCGGCCCCACTGCGCGGCCGGGGGTCCTGGTGGGAGAGGTTCTCGCAGGGTGGGCTTTGTCCCACTGGCAGCTGAGCGGTGGTTCGCCCGAGGTCCAGGGACTGGGCTGGGAAAATCCTCGCCTCGAAACCGCGGGGCTTCCATTTCTAGCGCAGAGCCTTCCTGAAAATGCTTTCATCAGAAGACAGCGACGACGGGCAAAGAGGAGCGGACGCAAGGAGAGCTGGTGACACCATGGAAAGAAAGCGCACCGACGTCCTGCCCTCCCGCGTGTGAGGCCCTCACCTCGCTCACTCTGCGATGGCGCCTTCAAAGAGCCCAGCCCCGAACCATCTCCGAAGCTGGGAAGCCCCAGTGGTGTGGGCAGTGTGCCGGGCGGCGCTGGGGCCGTGGTCAGGCCTCGCCGCTGGGTTCTGCGTGCCCGCCTCCGAGCTGCCGCCTCTGAGGAGGCCTCGCGGCGGCTGCGGCAGCCCCAGCGAGGAGGGCGCCCGGCACCCAGGAGCCTCGGCGAGGGTGCCGCGAGGTGGCACCTCCTCCCCGCAGCACCCGGGGCTAAGGGGGAAAACACATTGAAATAAAGCTGCGGGTGCGTTAGCAAAAGTAAGAACAGCCATTCCGGGAGAAGGTCCCGTTGGGCAAGGTGAAGGCTCCCTCAACTTGCCATTTTACTTTCTCCACGTGCCAGTGGAGAGTTCTGTCCTTCCTCAACAGTTCCTGCTCGCTTCATGCTATGGTCCCGGCTGGGCAGGCCCACAGGAGAGCCCCCGGTGCTCGTGCCCGGGTTGACTCCTGGGGGGCCCGGGCTGAGCTGTCCCACGGCAAAGGCTGTGGCTGGTGGGAGCCCAGAGTCGAGAGGCAGTGGGAGGCCAGACCGGGGCAGGTCCCTTCCTACGGTACCTCTGGTCGGTGCCAGCTGCCCTGGTGCTACACCTTGAGCCAGTGCTAGCGGAGGCATCCGGATATACTACACACACACACATACACGTGTGTATTTATCCATATACACACCCATATACATATATATGTGAATACTTGTTTGCACAGCCTTGACTTGACTGCCCGAAGGACCTGGTCTCAGAAGGACCTTGGGCTGGGCCGGAATCCAGCGGCCACGGGAAGGGAGGACAGGGCGCACAGAGGGCCTGAGGAGGCCCCCCTGACCCACAGCCCCTTCAGGCCAGCAGAGCAGCGGAGCCGGGGGCCGCCCGAGGAGCTCGGGTGGGGACAGGAGGGCGGGAGGCCCCGGCGGCGGGCGGGCCCCGGCACCTGCGGCGCGGGCGGCCCTGTTGTGCGCAGCGGAAGCAGCCACTTCCTCCCAGCACACCTAGGAGGCAAAGAGAAGCAGTGAGGCGGGCGCTGCTCCTCGCCATCCCCAGCGCCCAGCGCCGGCGGGCACGCCCCAGGGACAGCGCGGCCGGGCGGCTCCGCTGGGTGGCGGGTGAGGTGGGAGGCTGTGGGAGGTTGCCCTGTCTCCCAGCCCATGGCAAGGCTGCCCTGCAGCACGAGCCCTCGGCCCGGGGATGCCCACGGGCCTCGTGTGCGTCTGGCTGCCATGAGGGCCTTCGCCTGGTCTAATCCAGGAGCTGTGACCTCAACAGTGCGAATCTGTGCGGCTGAAACTCCCACCTGAGCAGGCACAAGGATGGGAGACCCCTGGGTGGAATCCCGGCCTCTGGGGATGGCACCAACACGGCCCTTGCTACAGGAGCCCTGGGTTCCTGGTTGCTGTCTGTGCTTCACACAAAGCGTTGCAGGGGCTCGGGATCCCGCTGCCCTCGGGTGGAACATGGGCACGGCGCCGAGCGCCTGCTCTGCCGGTGTCTTCCCTACCGTGGGGACCCGCGGACACGTTAGCTCTGCGCGAGCACGAGCCTCCCAGCCGCTGGCGGCCGGACATGGGGAAACCCTCATGGAACTAAGCGGCGAGGTCTGTGACTTACCCAGGGCTCCCGGAGGGCGCCTCTCCCTCCGGGAGATACCGTGCGGCAGCTCCTGGGCTGCAGGAGCGTCCCCACCAGCACGAGCATGTGCAGCCAGTTTTCACTATGACTCCACGGCCCTCGACTTGCAGCAATTCATGGCAGCATCACTCACTGTGTGACTTCTATACAAATGACTCACACGAGTCCTTAGATTAGTAGGGTCTAACGCGGCTGCATTGTAAAATATTATAAATATTATGCAACTAAAGAATGGGCTGGGCTTTCCTAGCAATTGGACAGCTCTAGGTTTAACTTAACTGTAATCTTAACCTTGACATTTCTAGGCTTGAGTGTTTTCCAGTAAAACTCTGAGTATCCCTCCATGGGAATTTCCTAGTTTTTTAGGAGTTTTGAACAAAAAAAAAAAAGGCAAGACTATCACCACTAGCTACAACAAAAATACCCCAAAGCACTACAAAGATCCTGAGAGCCTCCCGGTCCCTGGAGGCCCTGGTGGTCTCCAGCGGACGGCGGTGGTGGGGAGCAGGGTCCGGTCCGGGGAGGCTGCGCTCCTGCGAACGCCTTGGGAGGCGCCGCGGTGGAGAGAAGAGCCCATGGGGTGAACAGGGCCCTCCGCTCGGCGGGAGAAGCCCGGGACACGCGGGGGCTTTCGGTGAGCTTCGCGTGCGGTGACTAGCGCTCGCAAGGGGAATGTCCTCCCGGTGGGGCACACCTGCTCAGCCCCTGCCAGCGTGAGGCTGTCCCTGCGCGATGGGGCTACGTGGGGCTGCAATGGTCGCGGGGCTGCGGAGCCCCCGCTGCTGGGCCCATCCCCGGGATGGTGACGGGGGCGACGCTGGGCCTGTCTCCCCCGAACCCCTCGCGTTTCGCCTCCTCGGTGAGGGGCGCTTGGAGTGAAAGCTGAGCCGGGCTGAGAGTTCAGGAGGGATTTCAGCACCTGCACACTCATTTTATCCTCCCCGCTCGCTGCTACGAGTAACACCCCACCCCACCCCCCACAGCAGAACGCCTCTCACGCACCGACCGAAAGAGGAAAAAAAAAGAAAGAAAGAAAAGGAAAGAAAAGCCCCGGGCGGGGAGAACACCCGCTCTTACCAACGCGCCGCAGGGCCAAAGCCCCAGAGCCCGCGCGCTCCCGCAGCGCGAGCAGTGCCCGGAGCCGCGTGCGCCCCGGCCCCGTGGGGCTGCGCTGCCCCCCACACCCCCTGCACGCTGGGGCAGAGCCTCGCGCTGCGCTGGCCAGTGTGAGTGTGCGGGGGGCGCAGGATGGGGCTGTGCGCGCCTCGGGGGCTGCGCAGATTGGGGCTGCGCGGATTGGGGGTGTGCGGGCTCAGGGGCTGCGCAGGACTGCGCGGGGCTTGGGGGCTGCGCTGGGCTGCGCGGGCAAGGGCTGCGTGGGTTGGGGCTGCACTGGGTGCATGGGGCTCGAGGCTGCGCGGGTTGAGGCTGTGCGGGTTGGGGCTGCGCGGGATGGGGCTGTGCATCTCAGGGGCTGCACGGGGCTGCACAGTTTGGGGCTGCATGGGATGGGGCTGTGCGGTTTGTGGCTGCGCCGGGTGCGTGGGGCTTGAGGCTGCGCGGGTTGGGACTGCACGGGATGGGGCTGCACGGGGCTCGGGGCTGTGCGGGTTGGGGCTGCGCGGGGCTCGGGGCTGTGCAGTTCTCTGTCCGCCCGTCTCAGGGCTGTGGGGCCATTGCCGCACGGGGCTTGTTCACACCTCGCGTGTGCCCTGTGCAACCCAAGCCCTGCTTGTGGCCATGGGACTCGCATGAAAAGCCCGAGGGCCCCGGGTGGCAAGAAGCGCAGGGAGGGCGGTGAGTCAGAGCCTCTGCGAGCCCTCGTGGTGCAGACGCATCTTTCCAAATGACTGGGGCTGCGAGGGGTGCCAGGGAGCAGGGGACGGGCTTTGGCTTCTCGACAAGAGCCAGCCCCGTGGGTCCCGCTCCTGCTACCAATAAGCTCGACTTTCATATCTCCTCTGCATCTCCTGCTGGTGCTGCCGCCTCCCCAAGGAGGGAGACGGGCTTTGAGAAGCGCCGCCGAAATGGCTCTTGCTGAGGCCA
The DNA here is from genome assembly GCA_003342815.1 of Eudromia elegans. Lineage (NCBI taxonomy): Eukaryota > Metazoa > Chordata > Aves > Tinamiformes > Tinamidae > Eudromia > Eudromia elegans. The sequence goes on along the minus strand of PTEX01000073.1, from coordinate 1,747,990 downwards.
TGTCCCCGCTCGCTAACCTCACCTTCGGCAACCAGAGCGGCTGCAACGTGCACAACCACCATGTCTCTGCCAAAGTCACCTTCTCCCTCTTCTACACCCTCCTGCTGGTGTTTGGCTCCTGTGGGAACATCCTGGCCCTCTGCATCACCTTCCAGCGCAGGAAGAAGAAGCTGAACTCCACCGACCTCTACCTGGTGAACCTGGCCCTGTCTGATGCGCTTTTCACCCTGGCGCTGCCAGGCAGGATCACCTACTACGTCCTGGAGTTTGACTGGCCCTTTGGGGACTGGTTTTGCCGGGTTACAGCCTTCATATTCTACATGAACACCTACGTGGGCATCTACTTCATGACCTGTGTGAGCGTGGACCGCTACATCGCTGTGGTGCGCACCAGGCACCCTGGTAGGATCCGCAGGATGAGCCGTGCCCGTGGCATCTGCGTCCTCATCTGGCTCATGGTGTTCCTGCAGACGGCGCCGCTGCTCCTGCGGCCCATGACGCGGCGCATGGGGGACAAGCTGACGTGCATGGAGTACTTCAACTTTGAGGAGGTGCCCAAGCTGCCCTACCTGCTCCTGGGGGCCTGCGTGCTCGGCTTCTTCCTGCCCGTGGGCATCATCTTGGTGTGCTACGTGCGGATCAACCTCAAGCTCTGCCAGACAGCCAAGGAGAACCCGCTGACCGTGAGGAATGGCCACCACCGCCGGGCCTTCACCGTCATCCTGGTCGTGCTGCTGGCCGTGCTGCTGTGCTTCAGCCCTTACCACCTCAACATTGTCCAGTTCATGGTGAGGAAGCTCCTCTACCAGCCGTCCTGCCGGGAGCAGCAAGCCTTCAAGATGTCCCTGCAAGTGACCGTGGCGTTCATGAACCTCAACTGCTGCATCGACCCCATCATCTACTTCTTCGCCTTCCGCGGCTACAAGCGGCGGCTGCTCCGCATCTTCAGGAGCAGCGGCTCCATGGGCACCTCCTCCACTGCCAAGACCCCGTCGGAGAGCAACAGCAACAGCCAGCCGCCCGGCTCCGTGTCCGTGTAGCGGCACCGCTGACCCCCTTCCGCTCCGGGCTCTGGCTCAGGACCCTTCCCTGCAGCAGCCTCGGGGCCCAGGCGCAGGGCAGGCCCTGCCCCTCGGGCCGGCTTCACCCTCCTCCCCACTCCACCTGCCGGCCCTGCTCAGCCCTGCCGCATTCCCCCGCACCTCGCAGGGAGGACCAGGGCTCTCGTGCAGCTCCCGATGAGGCTGCTTGGCCAGGGGCAGTGCGCGGGGGTTTCCCGGAGCCGCAGCCACCCACACGTGCCCCACATCCCGTGGGGCGCGCGGCTGCGGTAACCGCAGGGCTGCGTGGCCGCCCCCGCGCCCAGGGGTGCCACTGCTCTCCACGAGCGGGGCTGCGTTCGTGGGGCTCCATGCCGCCGTGCAGGGCGCGGGGCGGCTCCTTGAGCTGCTGCTCCTTGCCGGGGCCCATGAGCCATGACGGGGCTCGCCTAGCTTGGCCTGGCGCAGCCACCATGCTAAGACGGGGCTCCCGACACGGCTCCTGGTGAGCGGATGCTGTGTGCTGGCCTCATGGGCCCGCGCCTTCTGGGGACGCCTTGGAACAGGTCCTGCTCCTGACTGGGAACGTGCGCGGGGAAGCCTTGGAGCAGGTCCTGCTCGCAGCTGGGAATGCGCGTGGGGAAGCCTTGGAGCAGGTCCTGCTCGCAGCTGGGAATGCGCATGTGGAAGCCTTGGAGCAGGTCCTGCTCCTGACTGGGAACGCGCCGAGGACACATGAGGGGGCCTCACGGGGCCCGGACTGCACCGTACCCGGACGTGAGGGGCACGGATGTGAGGGGCGCTGCTGCCTCGCGCGGCCCCGCTCACGTGCAGCCCCAAGGTCTGTTCCTTGCCCGTGGGAGGTTGCGTGGCGGGGAACGAGCTCGAGGGCCTCAGCAGCCCTTTCCTGACCCAGCCAGGCTGCGAGGTTTTCACCACCGAGAAACACGTGGAGGAATCTGCAGCTCCTGGGACACTCTTTTTATGTCCGGGGTGGAAGGAACAGAGGGACACACACAACGATTAAGAGTGAAAACCAGCTTTATTTTCCTCAAAAGTAAACTTGAAGACGTTTCATGAACTGACACCTTTAATTTTAATTGATATAAATCACGCTAGAAGGTAATAACCTTTTCATTATTGCTAGGAGGTTGACCACAGCCAGGGGCAGCCCTTCCTTGTTTAAACGAACATGAATTAGCTTCAGGGTGATGAGGAGGAGGGTGGTGGCTTTACCCACTGCTCAGGTAACCTGCAGCCTGAACGCTGGTCCCTCTGGAGGTTATCTGAGCCTCGCTCAAAGCCAGGAGGACTTCAGTGGATTGGACTGAAGAGAACCTGTGCCCTCAAAACTGTTACACGACAAGGACGAACAACACGCGGTACCTAGGAGCACCCACGGTCCTCACAGGCGCAGAGGAGCCTGGCCAGGCTGGCGGTTACGGGGTGGTTACGGTGCACTGCTAGACACTAGCCAAGGGGTGTTGGCTGGAAGGGGCCTCTGTGCACCATCTAGCCCAGCGCCCCGCTCCAGGCAGCACCATCGCCGACACTACCTAGGATCAGCCCTGGCTTCATCCAGCTGCATCCTGAAAACCCGTTGGGAAGGAGACTCAGCCCCTCTGCGCGTGACCTGCTCCAGCGCGGCAACACCCTCCCTCCCGGTGAAAACATCGTTCCTAAGGCCCAGCCGGAGCCTCCAGCCCTCAGTGGGTGCCTGCTGCCCTGTTACGTTGCCTGCTGCTACCTAGCAGAGCTTGTCATCTTCTGAACTTGAATTCCTGCACCATTGTCGTGGTCTAACACCACAGGGCTGCTGGAAGAACAGGAGGAAGTGCTGCACCCTCTAGCTCTTGAACAAGCCTCCTCGTCAACACCTGAGCTCAGCTCTACAGCTGCAGCCATGCGCCTTCCCACGACCGAGGCAGAGACGTTCCACTGGCTGCAGGGGCAAAGGCAAGCCCATGAGGAGGCCTTTCTCAGAAGGGAGGACGGGTGTAAACACAGCCCCGTCAGCTGGTTCTTGGGTTGTTTTTTTCCTAGGTGTTCTCCTAACAAACGCAGCCCTGCCTCTCATGGTGTGCCGCCAGTGGGAGCCCCTGGGGAAGGGAGGAGCTGTGCGCTGTGAGCCGGCACAAGACACGCACTGTGGCGGGGGCGCCCAGCCTGGCTCCCCTGGAGCACACCAGCAAAGTGGCCTGCGTGGAAGGGGCTGGGAGCATGTGAGCGCCTGGCTGAGCCCTGCCGCCCGCCCGTGGCTGGCGCGGGGCTGGGGAGTGCAGCGCAGTGCCCCGAGGGCCGCCCCAGGCGCGGAGGGCGCCGTGCAGAGCAGCACACGCAGCCGCGGTGCTTCCTCCACCAGGCTGCGCGCAGCCTCCACTCAGCTCCTCAGCTAACCTATGCAAGGCTGCCTGTTTCCTGCCACGGGCCCTGCCTCGCGCGTGAACTCTCTGAGAACGTTTTTCATCCCTTCCCTTATCGGCTGCCATCAGTTAACGGAATCGCTGCTGCCTCTGCTCCTTTCCTGCCATTGTTCTTGCTGGCTCTGTTGCTGCGACGCTCGCCATGGGGCACGGGCACCTGCACAGGAACACGGGCAGACAGCCCCGCACCGACGCCCTTCTGCAGCAGCTCCGCTCGCCCCGCGGCCGCGCTCGGCTCCTCTCGCTGAGGCTCTGCCTGGCCTGGCCTCCTCCTGGTTCTTCCTTATTTGTTACAAACAAACTAGCCCCCGCTGTGCAAGATCTCAGAGCCCTGCAAGAACGCCGGGGATGCGGTAACGACTCCGGCTGCGCAGAGCAACAAGCAGCACCAGCCGCTGGCACAAACACTGGCACGACCAAATGTGGCTGGGCTCGGGGTGCTGGGAGTGCCCCAGGCAGAGCACGAGCCCTGCACCGCATGGAGGCGCCCCCAAATCATTACCGTTATCTTAATTCAACCCCAAACGCAGCCTCTTTGCCGTAGAGTTTTCAGCCCAAAGCCAGGGGGGAGATGGCTTTCGCAGGCCCAGGCAGCCTCCCCGCCGAGCGTGCCTGCCTGCTCACGGGCGTGCAGCCTCTGCCTGCCGGCACCGAGCAACGCGCTCTCCTCAGTGGGAGCTTTCCCCTTCGGCACCCCGTACCAGTAAAGCCCTCCGAGCCCCACGCGGCTCCGTCTTCCCCTCCTGCTGTAGGGTGACAAGCCCACGGGACGAGGCGGAGCGCGGGGAGCACGGGCGCCTCGGCCACCGCTGCCAGCCGCCTGCGTGCGACGGCAGGATATGGACACGGAGGGATGGATATGGCCAGGGAGCACCTGCCTACACTCCTCCCCGGCACGGAGCACGCGTTGCTGTCGCTGCTTGGGCCGGGCAGCAGGCGGGACATGTGCCACGCACCGGGCCGGGCCCACCGGCCCTGGGGCAGCTGCTCGGCCCACGCGTGGTGACGCCGGCGTGCTCCGCCTTCCGCCCCGCTTACACCGTTACCACAGGCAAAATAAATAAAGCGCTGCCCAGGTCTGGGATCCCTGGGAAAAACGTAGGTTTGTTTGTTTCTTTCTTTCTTTTCATTTAGAGACTACCCAGCACAGTTCACACCTGAATTCTCCCTTATCTGGGTGAGCAATGTCCAAAGCCAACTAAGTATAATGTGGCTGCTTTCCCCCTTGCTCTCAGCGAATCTTCCTTTTCCCATCCTGTGCAATCTCCTTTTTAGTCCTCCACATAAATTTCTCGTCTGCTCATTTTCTCCAAACTCTCCCCTCGTTTCACCCCCTAAACTCCCCCAAACCCTCTCCTTTCCTCATCTTTCAGTCTCCACCTGGCTCTGGTCCAAAAGGCAGACGCTGCCTTCAGCTCGGCCGCGCGCCCGCGTTTCTCCACCCCGCTGCGGGCAGGGGCATTCACACTTTCTCCCGCACGCTGCTCTCCAGGCTTGCGAGCAGCCGCCTCCACACCACGCACAAGCTCAGCTCCCTTCCGGGCTCCTCTTCAAACTCCTTTGCAAAAGGTGAAATTACAACAGATCAATGACTGATTTGCTGAGAATCTCATCAGCAACGCCCATTAATCGGGTCTTCCTGCTCCTCTGTTCCCACTATCCAAGTCTTTTTGTCTATTTGGAAGGTATCGGTAGCATGAACCAGGTCTGAATTTCCTCTGAGAGCTGCATTTACCTCCTATGGCCAAAGCATCCTTTTAAATAGAGAAAAAGCAGAAATGTAAAAATTAAACCTAAAGTGTTTTAAATACACATATATACATATAGATATTATGAGTATAGATGTGTGCAGCCTATATAAATATATATACACACATATATATGTGTTTGTACACTTCTCCTAAAACATTAGTATTGCTATGGCCACCCAGGTAAAGGAAGGCCCATCTACGTTAGTTTTTTCTTTGTGGAAGAACACAAGTAAGAAATTAAATGCATTCACATATCAAAGAAACTCTGCTCCAATAAATACTTTGCATTTATTTACCTTTGAAGAGACGCAGCTCCTCCACAACATGATAGCTGTGGCTTTGAGTGTTTCTAGATTTGGGTGCCCTTGTAACTGCAAATCTATTCCAGATAGACACATACACTTAAGAGACGGGAGTCCCTGATTACAGACCTGAATTTTCTTGAACAAACTGTCAGCTCCAATTTAATTGCTCAGACTGACAACAATTAACACTGTAGCACTCTCTCCCTTGGTACATAAACATGCACAAAACCAGCCGAATACTCTGCCAGTTGTCCAGTCCCCTGCAAAGTTTTGCGTCTGTTTTTTTGGTTTTATTTCAGACAAAACTACTGAGACCTCTTCTCCATCCTATGCTCACAAAGAGCCAGAGAGCACAAGTAACCACAGGGACTAACTGCTATGGTGCATTTGCTCGTGCCAGAGGTAGTATGGAACTTTCAAACCTCATTTGAGGAGACAGAAAAGGCCTGGCCAGGAGCTTTAAGAACCTGCTGGCTTGTCAGGCAGGTTCCCACAGACACAAGCTGCTCTACGGGTGCGTTTCAAAGCATCACACGACAGTCTCGGAAAATCCCCAGTAAATTATTCTGACGTTGTCACAAAAGATAATAATCCGAGTCTATTAGTGAAATCCTACCAGGGCGTTAAATCTTGCCTTTACTGTAAGCAATGTGGGTAACTTAGGGACTACAAATCCTCTCCATAAGAAAGCACTGTGCATTTCCTTGCTCCCTAAAAATGCTGCTTGTCTCACACCTAAGAGAGAAGCCGTGTGACGAGATATGGCAGTTTGCACTGGACAAAGTCCTGCACGAGCTGGGCAGAACACGCTCCTCACTCACATACACCAAAATGGTCCACGAAAGTTCTGCAACGAGGTGGAAACCAAGTTCCTTTCCAGTTCTAACGTTTGAATCTTTCTTCTGCGGTTCTGGTACGAAACAGGAACTGCACCGGCTTGCAGCAGGGACCTTCCTCGCTTTTTCTGAGTGGAAATCACTACCTTGAAAGCTGTTTGAGCAAAACTGGCTTCTCACATGTCAAGGGGAGTTCTAAGCTGAGATCACTATGCCCTGGATTTTACCTTTTGTGCTTGAGTATGTTTTCTGGAATGCCCAGCAAAATGGGGTTTTACACACGGACGTGACCTCTGGATACCTCATATCCCTAGCAGTATAAAAGGACTTAAGTTTTGAGAATCATCCTTGTCCCAGGCAGTCCTTCTCCAGGTTTTAAAATCCCACAGAACAAATGCCAACATGTCCCTGCTGCTGAAGTGGGCAATTCCTGAAAGGGCACTTGTCATTCTTAATTCACACGGGCCTAGGCAGCAAAACACAGCTATTTCCTACAGACAAATGTTCACTTCTGAAATAATTCACTATCCTTCATAGCCACTGGTTATAAAGGAGTTGTGGAGGAACAGTGTGTATATTTCCAAAGGAAAATGTGTAACTCTTTCAAAACATTTAACTAATATAGAAACTACTGGGTTTTTCTTTTAGAAGAGATTCTTACATTAGTCCTTCATACTCCAACCAGTTTCCAGAGCCGTCCAGGAACAGCAGTGTCTCTAACTTGCACAGCAGAAGTGCTACTCAGCTTCACAGAAACAAGATGTTTCCCTTAAAAGCAGACCCTGCCTAAAAAGCATCACCACAGCAGCAGGCCAACCCTGGAGCAGGCTGATTAAAGCCCAGCAAAACACACACTCATTCCAAGCAGTTTCTTAATACACCTACCAGGAAATATTAAAACATACCCACAGTACATGGACTTCATGACCAAAGGATGTCATGTGCCTCTACATGACAGCATCTGATGCCATTCCTGGGGGAGGGTATGAGTTCACCTGAAAAACTTCCAATTTTATCAGCCAAAAAAAAAAGAAATCCCTCTCTTCTCCCAAACCCCGTTTTAAATCCAAACCTAAATACCCCATCCCAAATCTCCCTGTGCTGTAATTTCCTGGTTCATTTTCGAGACCACAGTAAGACTGCACAAACACATACTTTGGTAATTTGGACAAAAGATCCTTCTCTCCTCCGGCACCACCTTCCTTCTTCACCACCTGCTACTGCCTTTATTACACCTCCGACAACTCACATCTTATTCTAAATGTACGTGTGCATTAAGTATGTGTGTGTGTACACAGACACAGGGAACACACTATACAAACAAAAGTACATATATGCAAATATACATAAAATACTCCAGGTGTAGATCCATTTCATCCTGGAGTTGCAGTCTGAAACGTCCCATTACTTCAGCTTCATTTTTCAGAGATGTGGCCCTCTTCCCACCCCACCTCCCCAAACTCTTAAGCTGCTGATAACTGGTGAGGGCATCGTACTGCCTTGGTGCTGGTGTCCTGTAACCGGCTCCTGTGTTAACCTGAGTAAAACTCTCTCAAGATTAATATTCCAGTCTGTGATCAATAGGTAGTGTTGCTTCCAACAGTGAGGATTCAGCAAATATAGGGATATCCACGTCTTTGACGCTAGAAAACTAGAATTACATAGAAAAGTTAGATTTTTCTGGTTTTCTTTAAGACAGCAGGTAGCCAGGTCAAAAAATAAAAGCAGCGCATAGGACACCGAGCTTACATAAAACACGTTATGGAAATCCATTTGAATCAGCCATGGAAGTCGCTCAAACGCCCTCAGTTCTGATCTTACTGTATCATTCGATCATCTTTATTGCTTCCAGTGAATAGCTTCATGCCCCGTAACTGAACGGCCATCTACTCAGTTGCAAAATCCAAATTCACAGGGGTCACTTACCACAGCTTGCAGTATGCATATAAAATTTCTCTTATCCTATGTGTGCATTATGTGCTGAATGACAACTTTTATTTAAAAAGGTACTCAAGAAATAAAATATTACAGGCATTAATAAAGCTTTCTGAAGAAAGACATAATATTCCCATAACTCTGGACTGAGTTGAAAAGGAAGTGATCTTCAAACATTTCATTACTGTAACCAAAAATCAAGTACTGTAAAAATAACATGTAAGGTAGAGGAATTAAACTGTTAAATGAAGAAAATATGATTTTTGTGGACAGATTTTTGTAGCTTTTTGTAGTTGTTGTAGCTTCTTTTCCTAGTCATTAAGCCCGATAACATGTCTAACAATGATTCACAAGGAAAAAAAGACCTCTTTTTTTTAAATAAATTTAGATGATATCCAGTAATAAGTAGAAATCATAGTTATCTCCAAAGGGGTAATAGAAACCATCAATCGATCTGCAGGCTTGGGAACGCCTCGCGTCTCTCGTCACCACCGCCTTGAGTCAGCACTCACGTGGAGCCGGATCCCTGTCCCCGAGGCCGCCGCGGGGACAGCCGCCGCGCTCCCTCCGGCAGGTGGTTTCCCTTCCCTTCCAGGCTTGCACAGACCCACCGAGCAGAGCTCCACCGCGTGGAAACCATCAGTGTTGCAGCAGAAAATTAGTGGCTACGTTTAAGTCATTATTTGAAGCCCTCAGAGCTTCCAGAGCATCTCCCCTGGAAAATCCCATTTCCATAAGCCGTGCGACCTGTCAAAGAGAGAGCAGAAACTCACTTTTAAACCAGTGTTTTATTGAGACTACGCATGTATTAGCTAGGTAAGTGACAGAAGGACTTTTCCCACTGCTGGTTTGTGCAAAAGCCCTTCTAAATAGCAAGCAAGCCTGACTATTTGCCTTCACGAAGGCATACTGGGGATGACACGTTTCAATGAGATTAAAAACTCTGCAACAGGAGATGCAGAGATGAGAACTTTAGTAGTAGCAGTTTATTCAAAAAGGAACATTTTCTGAAAATTCCACAGCTGCCTGTTTCTAGCTGACCCACTCTGCGAGAACACTAAAAGAGAAAGGAGACTGGTCACCTGGTAGGTCCTTTGGAGGTCCGGCACCATCTTCATAAAGCTGTCACTGACCAAAACATGGGACTGCACAGCAGGTATACAAACCTTGCCATACACAGTTAACCCTACTTTCCTTAAACAGAGCTGCTTCTTTGGGCTCATTACAGCAACAAAGCCAAACATTCACCCTGGGTGGTTTTAAAAGAAATCTTAAAGTCATTCCTAAAGCAAAGGCAGCACAGTATTTTAAATGGTTCAGTCAGACATGCTAAAGGACTCTAAATGTCATCAAAACAGTGTAAGTTGTGACATCTGAGGGATGATTAACCTACAAGCGGTCATAGTGAGTGATTCTGGTAATGAATAACTGCTCAGCCATCCCTCTTGATGCTATCATATACTCATAGCATCTGGTTGTTTATCCTCTGTGCTAGCAGAGGCTCAGACCATCAAATGCAATAACCAAATTTGAATGTAAAGAGCAATGCAGGCATGCCAATTTAATCTCCACCACGCTTAATCTAAACGTTACATTTCAGTCTAAAGCTCGTTTTAAACCCACGGCTCTCACTGAAGTGTGACCCCACGTCACAGCATGGCTGCAGAAGACTGAAAGGGAACAACTGGAGGAAAAGGCAGGCAGGGGGCAGCACGGGAAACGCGAAGTCCTGCCACGCAGCGCCAGCGTTTCTGGATGGCCCGGGAGCTGACGCTGCAGCTCCTGAACCTGGGAGCCGGGGGTGGTGGGAGCCTCTGCTGCTCTGCCCTGGCCGCGCTCCCCTGCAGCGTGCGCTTCCCAGGGGCCCCAGGAAGGCAGCACTCGCTTGGACATCTAACTGGCAGTGAATGCCCTCAGCTCTTGGCACTTTCCCCCTCTTCCCCTTTACAGCCTCGCGTGGCTTCTCATCGGCTTGCAGCAAGAGCCACGAGCTGTTGCTTCAGACACCTCTGCAATAAAAATTCAGCTTCAAACCGGATGCCATAACCAGCTACTGTCTCCAGCCTCCAACTTCTGATTTTTCAGCTAAGACTGTGTTTTTATGGGAAAGAGGCCAGGCAGTATAACAAAAGGCCACCACAAAAATACACTTCAGAAGAAAGGTTCTTACTGTGGTTGCCATGAATTATCATTTTAAAGAAGTGATGGAGAGAACTGCAACGTCCCCGTTTACTGAAACATGCGGTGGGCATCACATGAAATAAATTTTATTTAAGAACAACAACAAAAATCTCCTTTCATCTCCATATGTTTAACCATAGGAGAGATTTTGTACCAAAAATTTGAAAATTTTAATCCAAAGAAAAAAGACTTCTGTTCTAAGAAAACTCATATTGTTAATTAACACTATTCTGAGATCTCAAGGTGCTTAGATTACATTATTCCTTTCCCAGTAACCAGGCAGCCTTCCCCATGATGGCAGTCAGCTGATCTCTACAACTCTGTATCATTATATGTAGAAGCATGTACTGAAATGCTTTAATAAATCTGGGCCTAAAGACTTCGTGTCAGAAGCCAGCATAGGCCAGAGTAATTTTATTAGTTCCAGCCCAACAATGAAAGTTTCAGTAAGCAGTGTTTGTCAAATAAACAAATATAAAAAAAGACATGAGGGAAACCTCTTTTGTCCACTCCTTAGCTGGCACTGAAAAAGATTTCAGTCTGGTCAGAAACAAACTTCAGGTCTGACTGGTCTAAGAAGCCGTTCTTGGGATTTTTGGTTTTGTTCTGTTTCCTTTCTCCAGCCCAGCAGGCATTCAGTCGAAACCACTGCTGCAGTTACAGTTTTGAACATCCAGGATGCAATTTAATACTGAATCAAAACTAGAAATCAGATCATACTACTGATAGCTGCTTGAGTCTATCTCATTTTAAACTAGCTTGAAGATAACAACATGGCATTAGCAGGTCCTAAAGAGAAAAATCCATCTCCAGAAAGAAAGAAAGAAAGAGAGAGAAGCGCTCCTTTGAACCAAAAAAGGTGACCAAGCCACTGGCTAAAACCTGTCACCCTGATCACACACACACAAATCCTTAACACAAACCCCAAGATTTTCATCTCTTAAATTTCCTCAAAAAATATGAGAACACAGCTACAAACCAAAGCACAGAAAACGCCTGAATCTGTAGTAGGCAAAAAAGACACAGATTTCTTCGGGGTATCAAAATGTGAGATCAGTCAACTGTATATATGTATATATACACACACACATATATATACATATATATACACACAAAAGACAAAAACTTGCACAGAAATACAAAAATTTTCAGGCTAATCTTTAATTCTAGTTTGAAAGGTAAGGACTACTCACTCTATTGTGACTTTCACCTGGTATCCTAATTTGTGCTATTGCAGAGAAACAAATTGGATGAGCAGATGTAACTCCTGAACAGTTTTTAAATGACATTTTAAAGCACGAAAATATCTACCTGCTCTTCAGAAACCTCGCTAGGTGGAGGTGTTTCTTGATCAGACGGGCGATGATCTTGGTAATTTGCATTATGTCTATGACGCAAAGGAGGAAACAGTCTATTCCAGTTAATCATCCCGCCCTGAAAACAGACATTACTGTTAGTCTTTTTTAAAAAATGGATTTTTTCAAAGAAAAAAAGATAAAATAATACATAATATAAATACATAACATAAAAGAAGAACCTTTAAGCAAGTTACTGCAATTTAAACAACAAAACCTGCTGCAGCTCTTGAGTGCCAGCCCAAGTTTCAGGATACCTGTGATAGACGGTCCATATAAATGATTATTTCTGGGGCATCAGTGAGTCTGCTAAAGACACATGGACCTTCTCATCTGACGCTAATATATTAAAACACATTGCAAAATTTGGCTTTGTTCCAATGGCCAAACATTTTGTAACTACAGACAAATAATAATAATAATAATACAGAGCAGTAATGTAAGTATGGTGTAAGTCACAGCACTCAAAACTTTCTTTTATCATCCAAGTTGAGGAAAAGTATTATAAAAAAGATGTTTAGAATATAAAATTGAAATAGTAAAGTACAAGTGTTATAATTATCCAGAAATAGTCCATCTTCCTTTTATTGAAGAAATACTTGGGAAGATATTTTGTGCTGCATTACAGCCACAGCCCCTGCAACCCCCCCAGATCTCTGCATTCTTACAATTCTTCTGTGGTTTGGGTGCTGTCCTTGTCCTCCTCCCCCACTCCCTCGGTTACTATGGAGAAGGTCCCTCTGCCCTTCTGTATATAAAGGGCATGGACTTCCTTCCTCCAGCTGCTCTATTTTAGTGCTATAGCGTCGCCTCTCACAAGACCTTCCTCTTCAGAGAGGTTTTCCTCCCCTGCTCTCGGCTAGGGCCCTTCCTGCCTTTATGCCCCCCTAGGGCCCGACGCGCTCGCCGGGCGATCGGCTCATCGGCGGCAGCCCAACCTGCTCCCAGACAAAGAACAAGGTTTCACTGATTTACTTTCCCGCCCTTTCCGTGGGTTTCTTCCTCGCGGTCTCGGCGGAGGCCCAGGGAGCGCAGCCGCCGCAGGGGGCAGTGCAATAGCGCACATCAAAGCACGGGCGCCTTGCCCACATGCGAGGCGCTGCCTCCCAAAGCACCTCTTGAGGAGGATGCCCCAGTCCCTCACACCACAGCACATTTCCTTTCCTGTGAAGTGGGGCATATCTACGAGTTATTGCCAATTTCCAATACATAGTTTTCACTATTAATCATTCTGAATTGGAAAATAATCTGATGTATCTAAACTATTTTTCACAAGGTTACCAAGTTTTGATTGAAGGATTCCATATAAGCCTTGAGTCAGCCAATGAGAAAAGGAGAATTAGTTGCTAGTTTAAACATGGGGATGGATCTCAGAGCTATTCCTGACACCACTGTGCTGCTATTCTGTGGTCCTGGAAAATCACATGGCCTGTAACTTCCTCATCTACAATTTCCCCTAACTCAAAAATACATTGAGTTTTAATTCATCAGTTTTGAATTTCCAGAAGTCTGTGGAGCTCTACAGTTCAGCAGAAACAGTGAATTAATTCTGCCTGTACCAATCACCCTGAAAAGACCGAAGGGGGAGAAAACAGTCCTTCCAAGGGCCATCCAAATAAAACGGGCCAATTGAGAAATGCCAGCAGACCATGACACATTTCTCGGCAGTGCCAGCTCCAAAGTCATACAGTATAGTAAATAGGAAACTCAAAATCTGCAATATATGTATTAATTTATCAGTACCCCAGTCTATCTGAAGACAAAACCCAATGCACCTTTCCAGCGGTGCTTGCAGCTTCACTGCCAAACCACCAACTCCAGCCTGGTTTCGCACCCTCTGAACCCTCTGTCACATAACACTGTCACACAGCACTACAGAGACTTGTCTGTCTCGTCATCTTCATAACATTCAGCACATTTTCAGTTACTACACACGTAATTCACTACTTCCAACAAAAAAGAGACCCAGTAGATTCACTGCTAAATAATCAGTTTTGCAGCTTTGTAATAAAGATTTTGGTAAACTACAGATAGGCACTGATGTATACAAAACACTTCCTTAAAAAAATAAAAGTTATTCCTTTCCCAGAAATAACTGATAGACGACGAAAATTGGATCAAAATAGCAGTGAAAAATCCTAACCACTTGCCCTCGGAGTATTTAATTTACTGTTCAAAATTGTGACAGCCATAACTTAAATATATTAACAGCGTAAGAATATCTGAAATAGAACCATAATAAGTATTACAAGTTGAATCCCTGTAGGGCTACGTGAACACTCATGCTTAGGATAAGCCCCAAGGTACTCTAGGGGATCTTCTCATCTGCGCATCACAGTACACACTGCATCAAAGCCTTGCATTTCACGTGTCCTGATCCTTAACTCCTAGAAACTTTTTTCCCCTTTCAGACTTGAACATGCATAAATTCAGATTCCCAAGAGCACAGATTTGGGGAGCCGCAGCAGGAGTTCCTGCTGCCCACCCCATGGAGCGTGCCTAGGAAGTGCAGCTGATGTCTAAACCCTGGCAGAGCTTTCAGATCCATATAGGACGGCGATCGAGATCGTGGATGGCCACGGCAGTTAAGGGCTTAGAGACAACCTTGAATGATCACAGCAGAAATACCTGAAGCTCTGAGAATCCAATTTGCCAAAAAGGAAACAGCAAAAATGTATTAAGTAAATCTCACAAGCTCCAGTTAAAAACAGGCAAAAGTCTGCATTGCCTGACAAAAATTATTTTGCAGATCTCTCCTCTCCTTCCATAGGGAGTTTTGGCCATACTAACACACTTGGCAAAAGCTCAGGAAGATTTCACATGAAGGTATCCAATCTGATGAATTCATTTAATCAATGCTCCCAAACCATCTGTGAGTTCCCATTGTGAACAAGCACTCAAGTATATTGCAGAACACTTACAGCCTACACCGCCCTGGGCCAGGAGCAAACAGCTCACACCCCTTACAGCTATCCTACCTCCACAGCAGATTTGCTTCAGACTAACTGGCCTGGTCCAAAGCAGGAGCAGAAAAGGAGCCAGAGCTGGCAGCTGGGTCCCTGGGGAGCTTTCTGGTGCAATTCAAGTACTTGACACTATGAGTCTTCCCTCCCTTTCAGTACTCTGCATAGTACTCTGCATACTGGGGTTCCTGTAGTAGGATGCTATGAAGAACTTCTGGACTTCAAGGCAACTGTCATACTTCTCTTACTGCTGATAATCATAAACTGCATTTCAGAAAACCCTGACTTCTGATACCACTGGAGAAAGACAATCACTGAAAAAATCAGGTTGCAATCTACCATTCATAGAAATGCTTCAAATGGGTGACTAGGTCTTTATTTCAGTCTGCTACAGCTGTCTGTATGCCAACAGGGAAAATGCTTGACAAAAAGATGGCTTCATTGGTTAGTTGAACAGAGGAGCGATGACACATTCAAAGACCATGAGCTTTTCTGCCTCCTAAGGATGCAAGAAAACTCCTAAGTTTTCTTGGATATTTCATCTTTCTCTTAACAGTGCAGGACTGGGTGTATGGGGTGTTTGTGAATTCTTTGCTACTGGCTGATGGCAGAGAGTTGCTAACATTTTCGTGGGTGCTGGTTCCAGATAAATCATTACCAGAAGCAGATTAGGAGCATACTGGTGATGCTGGAACTTACCTATCACAGCCAAGTGACAGGTCAGCCACATACTCCCGGTGAGAAAAGAATGAGATCTAAAAATAGAATGAGTTAAGGGAAGAAGTTCAAGGCAGCTCTACCAGTATAACAAAAGAGAACAGGGAATGCTGAATTTCTTTTGGCTGGCTGCCAGCACTTTACATACTGACGTTGTGCTTTGTCACATCACATCCTTGATGTCCGTCTCCTGCATTTTTATGGTGTCTGGAACAATATTGTTTACATATAGGAATGAGGATGCAACGCTCATATCAGTCTAGAGCAAGCAAATCTCTCTGGTTGCACAGCTTGTTGGAGCCCCAGTCAGCCATTTAGTTCAAGTTATTGCCTCACTCTTTTTGCGAAAGCTCTACCTGTTTTACATCGACACGCTTGCGGTGGCATATTCTACAAAAGCACTCCTTAGGCAATGCTTGAAAAACAAAAATGCCGTATTAAGTAGAGATAATTATCCACTTTGGTAGCTATCACATTTGTATGCATTTTAATTAATTTCAAAAACAGTTAAAGAAAATGCTTTATAAAAGTCCTCTTGAAAGTGATGCATGCGGTTAAGATATTCTGATAATGTTATCTCATATATATGGTTAATGCCAACTCGCCATCTGTTTGCACAAACAGGAAACACCTCCTGATATCTGTCCTGCTCACCTTTTCTTAACACAACAACCACAGAGAAAGAAGAGAAAAAGGAAATAGCTTTGCATTTCATTTTTTAAAATAACATTTTAAAAGTTTACTCCTCCATGTAGGCGCCATGGTGCAGACATAAATACTGTCTTAACTATTTCATGACACTTTTTTTTTAAAAAAAGCTAATATATGGAAATCTCTTTTTTTTCAGAAATAAAATTTTTGCACTAACGATCAACTCTGAAGTATGTATATTGATGGGCTAAATGAAGAAAAAGCATAGCCACATTCTATTTTAGGATGCTATACCAATACTTACTGCCCCAGTATCGAACACTCAATGCCAAAAGCAAAATTTTTAGTGGATTTACAGTCCAGCCTCTTCCTTTTTGTGAGCTCAAAAGCCATGCAGGTTTTGTTTATTCTCCCTCCACTTTTCAAAAAATCTCCAAGAAAAGTTTTGAGAAGAAAAGTTTGAGAAGTAACTGCTTTTCTTTCGAAGAGTAGAATTATACCAGTAGCAGTGTTGTGAACCGCATTCTTATGAAATATTTTTTTTTCCACCAAGGAAAAGTGCTCCAGTGGTTTCTAAAGATACTCCAATTTCCTCTGGAAACTTGTCCTACAGACAGGTCTCTTTGGCCAAGAGGCTCTGTCTCCAGCTCTCCTTTGCTGCATCCTGAACTTTGATGTCAGCCATGTCCCATAGGAGCTCCCATGTCACGGAAGTTGGTAAGTCCACATGTGGTCTTTTCTATGGATGCTGCCTGATCAGCTCTTTCCTTTGAAACCCTGGAGCAACATGAGAAGACTCCTTCTGGCCCTGGGAGCTGCCTGGGAGACAAGGGCAGGATTTTAACCCAAGCCAGAAGTGCCAACTGCTCCTTGGGAGGCGAGGTGCTGCTGTTGCTATTGCAGCCAAATGAGTGTAGAGAGTTTTCAGCACTTCTTTGTGTACCAGTCTGGCCTTGGGGACCACTGCTTATCACGCACAACAGGAAATAGATTAAGTCAGACACACAGCTGGCTGGTGGCAAGTGCCAAGCTAAGGTTCTCCCCCAGACTGGCAGCCAGCGCAGAGCCCTGAGTCAGATGCTCTTCATTAACCTGTTACGAAAAGGTTACGTACCTACCTGGAGCCAAACCGCACACCACTGACACTCTCGCTTATCAGCACGGCAGTGATGCAGAGATTCAGCTGGAAGGCAACGGATCTCCATGCCAAGAAGAAAGGGGGCTTATGTCAATCTGAATTTTAAAGAAGGCAGTTCTGAGAATAGATGTAATTTGTTCACCCAAAACTGAGGAAGTGCCAAGCAGGATTCTCAGACTTTGTTCGCCCTGAACTGGGGATTTTGGCCTCCTCTAGACAGTAGAAACACAGCCTCGACCACCTTTTAAAGCACTTCCTTTTACAAACATCACGGGCTTACCCCTTTTCGACTGTGCATCAGCTGCTGTTCATCCAAGCTGAGACCAGCACCATGACAACGCAGACTATGGCTGTATCATTTAAAAACAGGCACCAGTGCCATGCTTATTGGCAGTGGAATTCACAGCCTGCCACCCTTTCCTACAGCAATCTCAAGTAGACACTGAAAAGTAAGCCTCCCTTACTTAACAGATCCTTATAAGTGAGGCTCTTCAGAGGGGCAAAGTTGTTGATCACAACCCCCTTCTCAATTTTTAAGGAACTGGGCTGTTTTTCTGTTGGGCACTCTGCACTTTGCGAGTAAGAAAACCTGGCTGTGGGGACCTGGCCTGTCAAATACTGAAGGCAAGTCCAGCAGCACAAGTGTAGAGTCTCCGCTGGAGGAAACAATCTGTTACCTCCATTTTACACCTCTCAGACACAGCACGGAGACTGTTTAAATCTTTACTGCACTGGGATGTTGACTGCTGAAAGGTGACTGTTAAAGCATGGTGGTTAGACAGCTAATCCCTCATGCGCTTCCTGTGCAGAAATCTTCTCAAACGGAAACAAGTAGAGGTCAAAACAAAAGAGAGAAATCAGAGTTTCAAAACTGTTGTTTTGATTCAATGCAGAAAACAAAAATAAATTCTTCGATACAGTCTTATAAACACATACTTTCATATATGAAGAGTCAGTATACGATGATGCAGAGAAAAAACATATTAGGAGGGCAAAGTTTCAAAAGTTCTGCTGCAGTTTGCAGATAGGAGGGGTTTCCACTTATTCACAGTCTGCAAGTCAACATACCAGATGGCATTGGCAATACTGTTGGAGAAACTTTGATGTCTACTGTGTTTCTTATGCTAGTGCTATATGACACAATTGCTGAAACAGGCCTATGGATTTCATGTGCTACTGCCAGAGTTCAGGTCAGAAAACCCAAATACAGCCTCCACACCATGTGAATTATGTGCTTTTTGCTTACTTGGCTTCCAGAGCACATCTCAAGGATAACAGAACAAGCTATCAGAAACCTATCAGCTCCAAAACTGGATGCCTTGTGTTGGGAGCCACAGATAAAATGACACAAGCAGCTAAAAAGCCTTCTGTGATCAGCTAAGGATCAAATACTCCAAAACTACTTGGAGAGATTCAGGAGCCAGAAACTTTCTTTTAGGGAACTACCTCTAATTAAATTGTCAGAGAAAGAGAATATGGAACAATCACACAAGAAAACCTGCACAACCTATTTTCAAAAAATTACTGTCTTTGAAATAGTATTTTGCTTTAGGAGATTGTTCAACCCCTGTATCAATCACTGCTTCTGTAGGGAAACTGAGTACAAATACTAAACAAAATTTGGTTAGTAGATAAAGACTACAGCTCAAAAGCTGAGCCAACCAGAAAGTAAACTGCACCATTCCAGTTCCAAAAATGCTATTGAGTGAGTAGGCTGCTAGTGGGGGTGGGAGTAAGAGATCCTTTTACTGACTGACAAGTGCCTGTTAATCAGCCTATATTCAGCTTATTCCAGTGGCTTTCAACATGTGGAATGGTTGATTTCCATGAAAAGACAGAAAAAATAAAGTGGCAAGCTGCAGAGGAAACAGTCATAAACCTCATTACTTTTATCAGCAGCCAGGAAATTCAAAATTTTTAATGACTCCACATCTAGAAATCACGAAAACGTTATCTAGAAAACAAAAATATCTAGAAAAGTTGTGTGTTATCATCTGTTGCAACAAAGTTATTTGAAATGAAGCATTAAGAAACAAATAAAGAGTTCGCCACACATGTCAAGCTTAACAGTACAGACACAGTTTTTATACTCAACAACCTCTAACTAGTAAAGACCCACATTTCACATAAAAACAGGTCTGTCCTAAAGAGAAAAAAAAAAATTACAGAGAATAAATCAAGATTTTAAAATGTCAGGAAATCATAAAAAAGCTAAGCAGGACTTAAGGGCTCACTGAGTCTGAAAGACCCCAAGTAGCCCTAGCTAACACACAGTGGTTGGAATGAAGCCTACTTAGAGAAAAAGATTGCCTAACCCTTCGCTGAAAAATATGACCCCTTTATGCATGTAAAGCAGCCTGGCAGATTCTTTACTGGTAAGATCCATACGTCTCTGGAAGGGTATGAACAGGCTGTCCATCCATTTTGGCATAAAAGGTTTGAAACATCTCTGGAGCACTTGTTGGCACCCAAACATCTCATAGTACTAGAGAAGACCTTGCCCAAGCTCCCTCATTCAGTGCCATTGGGAAAGCTGAAGGAAATGATGGGAACGAGTTCCTGTAGTTCTTTGAGAATGCAGAGATGGACTGTATGTAAGTCTATTCCCTTGAGGGATTATTTTTCCTAGAATTGTGAATGAGGATAATATTCTTGAAAAGGAATTCTTGTCACAGGAAGGTCTTTCCTCCATCAAATCCTCCTCTCCAAGGTCAGAAGTTATCCTTTAGATATAACCAGGGGATACATCAGCAATCTCGCCTCACAGTCCTTAGCTCAGAAAATGAGTTGCACATTTCTCAGGATATGAGACTCCACATAACGATAAAGACACTCAACCTACCTACCCACAGAGCATCTCTCCAGTGTCCCAGGAGAGAGACATCTAGCAAAGGAACAATTAGGGGAAGTCACTTTGTTACAGAAAAAGTCTGGTCTTTGCAAGCAGATGGATCTCAGCTAGAGGGGCCGTGTGACATGAATCAAAGGAGTCTCCAGCTTTGCTGAAAAGTAATGTCAGTTGGAACAGAAAAACAAAAAGACATGATGAAAAAGACAAAAATAGCTTAGAAGTGGAGGGAAGAACAGATGAGAGATAATGGAATGAAGGTGCTGTTGTATGGCTGCAGGCTCATCACAAAGCCTCCAACAACCTGATGAAACTCCTGGAGGCAAGAAAAGAAAGACCAAAAAGCAGATAAAATACAGTGTCTTTAATACGCTCAGTACAACCGAAAGAGCAGACATCACAGGGGTTGAGAAAGTAATTTTCAAGCTGAAGCAGCTGAGGTTCCTGCTCTCTTCTTGCCTCAGAAGGCACTGACCACCTTGTCTGCAACTTACTACCCCCTTACAATACTCTGCATGTCTGCCGTTAGTGACCACAGCGCCACCAACACCACCTACATGCAAAAGCCTCCCTCATACCTACTCCAACATGGCTATATCTGCCCGTCACCCTCCACGCTTCTCAGTGGGAAGTGAAAGTCAAGTTGGCTCCCTGCTTGCACCCCGGGGCACAGAGGCTGAAGTTTCTTCCCTTTTCGCACCCCTGCTTTGATGTGCATTGCAGAAAGACAAACTTCAGAAAAAAATGCTGGGAAATAACAAAGATCAAGACACAGAAAACTCAGGAGAGGGAGTCCAAAATATTCAGGTATGTTGCAGTTTGTAAAAATAGTATCTGAAGACCTCACCTACATACTGTCTTGAAGGAGAAGAAAGCAAGAGCTTTCTAAAATCTACAACCTCTGGATGCATCAGCAAATGATCACAGGCAAGTAATACATGACGGCAGAAAACGTCCTTCGAAGCAAAGGATGTTGCAGAGGAAGGAACATAAAATATCAAAAACAACTGGAAGAGATGCAGATGAGGGGGGAAAAGGATGTACTGGGGAATGAAAATACAACAGACATGAAGGAAAAAGAGGACAAATTATTTAACCGGGAAAACAGACAAAACAGGAAAAATATTTTAAAAATAGAAAAAAAATAAAAAGCTGTAGTAAAACAGCAAACCGGCATTTTTTTCAGGAAATGAACACATGAGGAGACACTCAATTATCTCTAGTTTGTGACTAGTTCATCAGTGCATCCCTAGCAACTAGAAACCAAGACAAAAATCAGTCATCACGTAACCACACTCCCCTGAGAAACCTGCAACCTAAGATAACTTCTCAGTTTCTAACATCATGTCCAAACGCAGTATCACTATGTAATTAAGGGGTAGGTCAAAGCAAGGTACATACACGAAGTAACCAAGTCAGTGATTTATGTTCAAATTCTACCACACATTTGGTCTACTTCTCCAAGTCACAAGTGTCTGTCAGCCTAGCAGTTAGATGCACTGCTCTGAGCTTAAAAGACTCCTCTACTGTGAAACATTTAAGCTAGAGAAAGCCTGGGAAAGGGAAAGTGCTAAGAGTCATCAGTGTACATATAAATATTTGCTTTCCTCTACAGAAAATATTCAAAGTAAACACTGCCTTGGAGAGGTCAGTGACAAGTACAAAAATTAATTTCCAAGCTTTGGGGTACAGTAAAAACAGTTCCTCAGAAACCTTCTTCCCAGTCTCTCCCTTTTTTAATTAAAAAAAAAAGGGTTTTATGAAAATTTTACTTTTTATGCTGACTTGTCTAACATTTTAGAGTGACATTTTTCAAAATTTCTTCTAAAGACTTGAAGAATAATTCTATTACTGAAAGTAATAATTAAGACTAATTAAAAAAATGGCCTATTCATGGTCATAATAGAGTTCATCACATGCTACAGTTCAGACACTGGAGCACCATTAAAACCTCATTTTCTGTTCTTGTGCCCTCCTTCCATCTGCTACTTCTAAACAGGGAAATCAAACTGTCCCTTTTCTCAAACAGCAGGAAGAAGCAGAGCCTTTTCCCACGAGACTACCAAGCAAAATAGTTTCTCTGTGGAGCACAAGATGCAACACATACAGTTCACTTCCTTCCCTAAACGATGTAAAAAGTAGGAGAGAAAGTGTCAATTCATGTCACCCATATATTGATATTACCTACAGATACATACTGAGACGTCATAAATCTGCATAAAATTCTCCTAGAATATAATTCCAAGCCCAAACTTGATGACTGATACATACCTGGGAGCCCTAATTGCTTTTAGTTTCACAAAACTCCCTAGGAAAATGATCTGTACTCCTTTTAGCCTTTGTCTAACAGATAAAATCATCCATCCTCCAAATGTAGCATGATCAGTTCAACTCCTTTACACCTTTGCAAGCCTCTAAAGGCATAGGAATCGTCCAAGTAGAACAACCTGGAAAAGGTTTTTTTCCAATCTGGGGGGATTTTGAAGTTAGTCTGCGTTTCATTTTATGCTTGCTTTGATTTGGTTGATATCCAGCAAATTCTGCGTGTCATAAAGGCTTGTCAAAAAGCTTTTTTGACTCATCGTTTCTGTAGAGCCTTTCTGAATGTCGATACATCAATTCTGTTGCCTTCCTTAGATCACTGGTATCACAGTATAGCAATAAAATGTAGACAAGTCAAACATGCATGCCACTTGAAAGAGTTTCAGTAACTTAAAACAATACTCATTTATTTTATTTAAATCCCTCCACCTTTTTAAGAACTGTCTGAAGTCAGGTACCAAATGACATTTTTCTAGTTCATAGCCCAAGAAAAGTAGATGAGAATAAAATGTTATTTTTCATTTTATTCATTTACCATTCCAAAGTTATTTACTACTTCTGTCAATTAAAAAACACATCATAAAGCCTTTCCCTCTCAACTGGCCATTGCCCCCTGCTCCTATCTGAAGCTTAACATTTAAACTGATAAATGTCCTTACGGGAATACAGAAAAGCAGATTAGGACCTTCCAATGTAGGGAACATTTTCACCATATTACAGGATAAGAAATTAAAGAAAACAAAACTATGTTCAGATGGGAAATCAAGAGAGACACTCTAGTTGCTAGCTAGAGCTAAAGCTTCATGTCAGCATCCCTCTAATTCTGTTAATACATTTACGGCAATACAGCTCGAGCTACTTGCTCTGTGCTAGCACAAGCACTGAGAGAGAGCACATATGACTAAACAGCTACATCTCAGGCAGAGGAAACTCAATAAAGACCTCAAACTGTTAAGTTTTAATTAAATTATGACAACAATATGGGCATAAATACACGGCAATCCATGGGCCTACGCCAACCCCCAGGTTTGACAGGCATAGCAACATGTACGTTTATGATACAGGAGGAAACTAAACTGAGATACCAGCTGCTTTGTTTTACTGACCTTCAGTACGAAGTATGTGAAAATATGCAATAATCAGCTCAACTAAAACATAGCAAATAAAAAGGCACTACTGTTCTATTCAACAAAGAAAAAAAACATGAGCTTTAAACATGGCAAACAGAAAGCCCCTGTGGTTGACCTCTAGAAGAAAGTTACAGAATAGAATTTCTTTACTTTGTCAAAGAAAATTCATTCAAAATACACCTGCACATGAACTACATGGTCAATTTTCAACCTTTCTGAAAAGGATGCTACCTATATCAACAAACAAAGCAACCAGGTGCAATATAACTTCTTAAATTTCAGCAGTGGCTCTTATTAAAGACTATTTGGAGGCAATCATTTTACCTTTTAATCTCAATTTTGGTGGAGGGATGACAGAAGTACTGATATTCTTACAAATTTTTTTTGACATCCGCTCATATCTTGTGAAGCAATTTTATCCAATAAAGCTAAATAAACATCTGAACAGTTACTAGCCATAGATCAGTCTACAAAAGATCAATTCAGAAAAATACTAAGCCAAAAATTATATGAACCTTTCTTTTTTTTCCCCCACATAATATAGTCTCTCCAGGCTATGTATCAATACCTGCTGTTGCCTTTGCCGTCGCATCTGGGCAACCTGAGACATCATGATCTGACGATCCAATAATTCCATCCGCTGCTGTCTCTGGATGTCCACTGTTGCTCCCATTCCCACTCGGATTTCATTTGTTGGTTCCGCAGATGAGAAGATTGGTTCAAGAGTCCAAGAAAATAGCTTTGCTACCCAGCTGGGTACACAAAGAATTTCATGAACTTTTAATTTACTACTATTGTAGCAAATCCCTGAAATCTAAAAAAGAAAGTGAAATGTTAAAAAACAAAACAAAACAAACAAACAACTCCCTTAAATATACCAAATACACTTTTTATTTGTCTGGGGGATATCAGCAGTTCTTTCGGTTCTTTCTGTTTCTTAACGTACTTTTCTTTTAGTGTACTTACCCAGAATTATTAGTCAAGAAGCAAAGAAAAAATAGGGGATTTCTTTACCTCTAACTTCCTCACAACTACTGACTTGCTTTTTCAAATCTGTGTATTGCATTGTCTGTTACACAGATAGTGTTTTTTTGTTTGTTCCAGGATTTGAACCCAAACTGAGTAACTGTCTCTATAGCAGACCAAAATTCAAATGACACGAGAAGATTCAGGCTGCTCTTGTGAATGCTGAAGCACCATAAACATTTAACAGAAAGCAATTCCCTTAGGCTTCTCCTCACCAGCCCAAGTCTCCTCTACTAGTAAAGAAAACCCAAACTCTTTTTGTTTAAAGTTAAATCTAGGAGCATAACACACACTTATTTCAAAATAATTCTATCCACATTCTTGGGATTAGGAGAACAGTTTATCAAAAATCACAGGATTTTGGAAAAAACCCATAACACAGAGGAATTCAGTCCTTGTGATGGTTTTCCCCTATCTATAAGAAAAAGACTCACATGCAAGCACTCTCTATTAATTCCAATTAACACAGATAAAAAATACAGAAATTACTATTTAAGCTGTTTGCTTATTTATTTGAGAATATTTAGTTTATCTCACTGACATGTGCATGAACATACAGAACTCACAGCTGCACATACAAAGGTAGATGGCGTGAAAAAATCCATCATTCTTTGGGACTGGGACATTTCCTGGATTATTTAAAAGGTTGTGTGATAATGAGATTTCTCGCAAAAATACATTAGAGGTCTGCTTAGACAAGCTGATTTTTATTTTACTTTCATCTTTCATGATTGTGTTCAAAACTGTATACAGCAGCAAACAGAGGCTACAATTCCAAAAAGAGAAAGAAAGAACAGTCCTTAAATGGCCTTTAACTCTCCAACCTTTCTGTGCTGTGGAGGTGGCAAATGGCATGTGATAAGAGGGGGGCCACCACCTCTGGAACCAGAGCGAAGGCTGCCTTTAACACAAACAGTCCACATTCAAAGCAAGGCCCTGATTCGACCCCAGGGATGACAGTGCACTGGAAAAGCAGCTCCTTCATCACCTCAGAAACTCTTTCCTCAGTTCTAGCGAAACTGTTCATGAGAACTGTAAGCCGGAGATCAAAACCTGCCCACGTCAACAGGAGACTAAAATAGAACTATAGAGAGAGTAAGTAGCTGGAGCAATATTCCCATCACTTCCGTGACACACGTGCCTTTGGTATGTAAGACTTTTGCTATCTGTCATATCAAGAAAGAACCTCAGGCCCTAACTGTCAGGTCTCAAGACAGTGATTTAGCTTATTGAAACATCAACACCTTGTTCAAGAAAAGCTAGAATCTGTGGGTGCTGAGAAAGTCATTTCTATGGGAGTGAGAAATACTAACCCTGGCTGCAAATATTACATGTACATTTAATCCTAGGATTCCTTAGATGCAAAGAGCACAAACAGCAGCAACCTACAACCTACAATCGACAACCCCCACAGCACCAGGCTGCAGAGGAAGGCTGCGCCTGGTTCCACGAACGTGTGTACCCGGCCGTGCAGGTCCTTTGCAGCAGCAAGGCAGGCAAAGGCAGGGGAGGGACACGGTGCTGCCACCTGCAATACTTTGTCCAATGTCATATCTAAACATTCCCTCACCCTTTCCACATGGCCCCTTTGACTTGTGCCGCTCAGCCACAGACTTTCCAAACACTCTCAAACTTGACCAAGTTGAGAAAGTCACAAGAACAAAACAAAGTGAGTGCTGATAGGAAAATCTACATCTCATCACTGAATGTATGACAAATCTTGACACATGTCTGAACGTACTAACCGCAAACAGAATCCTTCTCTTATCAGCTTGATATACAAAAGAGCAAGAGAGGTATCAGCAGCATGCCTTTAGCGTCAGTACCTTGGGACTTGTTTGTCTTGGGAGGGAAAGTGGACTGAAAACACTGCCAACAACTGCACCAGCAGCAGCACTCTCATCGCTCTCTACTCATCTGAGAGCATTTAGTCAGAAGAAATGCCTTGACACAGGACACAGACCAGGGGCACTGTTGCAGCGCAGATCGGCCAAGGCTGAGCCCTGCGGGTGAGACCCGCACACGTGGCTCCTGGCTCTCAGCCCTGGCTCTGCCGAGCTCATTTGAGCAGCGCGCCTGGCGCAGATGCGACCAAACCAGGCACAGGTGGCGGCCGCCTCTGCCCCCGCTGCTCCTCCGCGGCAGATGAGCACCCCGGCTCCTCCCTGCCCTGCCCGACACGGAAACCTATTACATAACGTGGGCCCTAGGTGCCCACGGAGAAGAAAGTCAAGACGTCGAGTTACGGAAGGCTCACGAGAAAACCTGAAACAAAAAGCATGTGGTGAAGGAAGATGACAAAAGTGGTTCGGTGGGAGAAAGGCACAGCTGCAAGAAGAGGAGCTTACTGCAGACTAAAGGCTGTGTGAAGCAATGGTGCAAGCCTGCACTAGTGATCTGAGATTATAAATAGATGGAGGGATTGACTCAGCTGTGAAAAGCACTAACTAAATATACCCTGCCTAAAGTCATCTGGTTACCTCCACGCTTGTTAGGATTTTAGTGTCGCTCTGCCTCCATCCTCTCCTTGATTTTCTGCAGCAGTTATAAAGCTAATGAGGTGGAAGCACTGGAAACTTTACACTCCTTTACGTTTTCAAGAAGTTTCCTCTGGTGAGGAAGAGTCATCTGCATATTTCCAACAAATGCAGAACGGAGACACTTGTAGTTAGAGCAGATCTTGTGATTCAGTCTGGTTTGGTGTCATACACCCATCTTAACGTCAAGTACTTTCAAAGAACTTCCTCTTTAGCTGGTTCACATGCAGAACTTGGTATCCATCATTTTACACAGCAGCCTTAACAAGACACCTTAGAGGTATGCAGTAAATTTCCATTTTTTAAGGTCCAAAATACTAAGACTGTCAAGTTGATCTCATTATTCCCCAACCTGAATACTGTACATCAGGTTAAAGGGCTACTTTCCCTAAAGGTATGAGCATCCAGGGATTTTTAAGCTCTTGAAAAGTCATTGTGGGAAGACATTGCAATTAAATTCACACTGTTATCACAGAATGCTTTTAGCTGCCAACATAAACTGTATCTAGGTCACATTATTATAGTCACACCATCATACCCTACAGACTCAGCGATCATATCTTTAGTGTTTGATCAAGAAAAAGTGCTGAGCAGAGAAAACGGAGTATGTCTTAAATGGTTTGGCACAGCACAGGAAAAAAGCACGCTTACTTGTTTTTCAGTTGCTTAGCATCATGTGCTACTACTAGTCCTCCAGATGAAACTCCACATGAAACCTCCTCCTGCCCTGTAAGAAAGGCCAACTTCCCCTCCGCTTCCCTCATGTCCCTCCAAAGTTTTAGGTCTTTTACAGAAAAAGGAACTAGCTGCAGATTCTCTTTTTCACTAGGTAAACCAAAAATGGAAGCTTTCCAGTATCTTACACGACATGTAGACTCACATGCTCCATTATTAATTGAAATATTTTGAATGACTGTACTTGACTAACACTAAAAAGCACATCAAACAAAGAAACAATATGCTAATTGGTGTAGGAAATTATGTTGAAAAATATTCTGCTTAATGGTATTGACAGAATTAAATGTCAAAAAATGCTTAATTTTTGGTTCTAAATAATTCAAATATAGGTATTCAAGACATTATTTCCAGATATCAATAAATCAGAAGAAGTAAATAATGGTATTAAGCTGACAGGACAGTTTTGTATGTTTTGTTTAATTTGTCCATGACATATTCCTATTTTTTTCTATATAACTAGAATCAAAACGAGGTGCTAAAGGTTGCCTCAAAATTCTCTATCCTGATTCATCAAACTAAGAGAAGGCATGGCAAAACCATCCAACAAATAAAACTGCTACGCATGAATTCAACTTGCAGTTTTAACCTGCAATGTATGTGTAACAGAGTAAAATATTTTGTTTTGGTTTTCTTTGGAGAGAAAGCTGCTAAAAGTATAAACTCCTGTAAAAGTTAGACTGAAAGAAAAATAAGATTCCATTAATAATAAACTAATTCTCTTCTATTTCCTTCCTAGTTGACTGAGATCATGCATTTGCCAGATATATTGAAATATTTTTCTTCAAGTCCTTCAACGTTATCTTTATTTGCCAAGCACAATCATTATCAGACGTCCGTCATTTGCATATTTGCAGGCATGAGTGTACTGGTATTTCAGCACAGTACTTCTACTCTTCGCATGTGACTTAATGATAGAATCACTATGGTTCAAAAAGACCTTCAAGATCGAGACCAACCATAGGCCCCTCACCACCCTGCCTGCTAACCCACGTCTCTGAGCATCTCATCTACATGTTTCCGAAACACTGCAAGGGACAGTGACTCCACCACCTCCCTGGGCAGCCTGTTCCAAGGCTTCACCACTCTTTCCTTGTAGAAATTTTTCCTAATGTCTAACTTGAACTGTCCTTGGCGCAACTTCAGCCCATTCCCTCCGGTTCTACCAACAGTTATTTGGGAGAAGAGATCAATACCTGCCTCACTACAAGCTCCTTTCAGGTAGCTGCAGAGAGTGATAAGGTCTCCCCTGAATCTCCTCTTCTCCAGACTAACTAACTCCAGCTCTCTCCACTGCTCCTGATAAGGTCTGTGCTCCAGCCCCTCCACCAGCTCCATTGCCATTCTTTGGACATGCTCCAGCTCCTCCATGTCTTTCCTGTAGTGAGGAGCCCCAAACTGAACACAGCATTAATGACAGGTGCCCTGAGTTTCTGCTAGAGCAGAAGTGATCATCAACATATTGCGAACTAAACCTCTTTACATTAAAAAAATGATGACTGGATTTATCTGCCTTCAGGCAGACTCCACAATTTAACTACATGAGTTTGTAGTTAAATGTTGTTTTTGAAATGGAGAGAAACAAATACTGCTAAGATGTGATTCATTTCGCTGTATGGCAGATGTCTCCAAAGTACACATACAAGGGAACCACTTTCTTAGATGCCTTCTGCAAGACTGTGAAGAAATAACTGCTTCTAGGCCACAGTTCTTCCCATCCTCAGCTATGGTAAAGATGGTAAAAAAGCACAGGGCAGGAAAGATTCATAGTTTGAAGCAAGACCTCTTAAAAAAATAACCAGTAAAACTGACAAAGTAGACTAGATTTTTGGGCTCACAATCTATTCTTCAGATATGAAAAGGAAACAAAAGTGAAATGTAAATTATAAACAAAAAGTAGTTTTTCTATAGGCCTATCAAAAGTCATGGATATAACAGGGATAGTACTTTATAACACATGATAACCCTATCCCCTCCTTTCCAACTTCTCTTTATTCCAGAAATATTTGTACTCCCTCCTCTACTAACAACTGAGACCTCACTTCCACACTAACACCTCCAGCGTGCCAGACATGTTTCTTCTCAGAAGTGCTGTCAGTCAGGTGCTTGCATGTACCTGCCGTGACTTGGGCAAGGTGCCCAGCCTATACCACATATATAGCACATACACTGTAGAGGAGATCTAGCCAAGAGAGTCACTGGAACGTACACAGGGAGCTCGGAATAAGCTGCCTGCAGCCACTCAACTGCACACTGACCATAGCTTATGCACAGACACCTAGCACTAGTATTGGGTGGGATTTGCACCCAAATAGTTTAGATATGGATTTCTGTGTCTGTCCTCAAGTTTGGACAGACAAACAATGGTTCCTTTTCATTCCCTAATCTCTGCTGTTCTATTGCTTTTCCATTTCTTATTTCAGACTCTGCATTTCACAACCTATGTGCTCAGCTCACTGAACTGCTTTATCACATTGTCTCTGGTGAAGCACCTCAGCTACACATAACACGGACATTCTTGTTTGGGAAAACACTTATGGATCTTCAATCAGGCCATATCAGACTGGTATTAGCCAGGCTACTTCTCTGAGGTCTTCAAATATTATCCTGGTCAGCAGTTTTCACACATGCCTTTTCTACTGTACAAGCCTTTGCTGCAATATGCCTGCGCTGTAGAACTGAGGCTCCTACTGCCCAGCACTTTGTTGTCCACTCTGTCCATGGGTACGCATGGAGAGCCTTCACTAGGAGGCAAATGCAACCCAAGCAAGGCGGGTGGTTGCTGCTGAGCCTCAGCTAGTCACCTCCACTCAGGCAGGCTGCAGTCGAAGCAGAGCTTGCGGCAGGGGAGTCTGGAGGGTCTCCAGAGCAGTGCTGGGCTCCGCACAGCACGTCCTGATGGGTGGGCAGCGGTCCCACGGAGCCAGATCCAAGTGCAGGCCTGGCCTGCACCTAAGAACATGCTCTCGCTCTGCCTGAGGAGTCACTGGTGATTCCAAGTCCGATGAGATACACCAGCTTAAAACACAGCAGCTCAAACACCAACTGCAATTAATGACGAGGCACAAA
Organism: Eudromia elegans; assembly: GCA_003342815.1. Taxonomy (NCBI): domain Eukaryota; kingdom Metazoa; phylum Chordata; class Aves; order Tinamiformes; family Tinamidae; genus Eudromia; species Eudromia elegans. The sequence goes on along the minus strand of PTEX01000073.1, from coordinate 1,717,028 downwards.
TAGGAAACCTGTAAGTCCTCTGATTCATTTTAAAAAATCTAGATAGTTTAGAATTTAGTTTAGAATTGCTTACAAAGATTATGTTTCTTGATACTGATTAAATGATTAAAAAGATTAAATGATACTTTAATGATTAAAATATATTGTTTCACAACTAGGTGTCAACCAAATTTTTCCTTTTTTTCCTAACTAGAAGACTAAAACATACTTACGCAATTAACAATATCTCTTAAACAAGAAATAAAGACACTTATTTTTCCCCACTTTTTAAAGTCAAAAATACCCTGTAGTAGTCTGTTATCAGGCATTTGGACAAAAACCTCTGAATGAAAAAACCGCACTAGGAGTCTTTTCAGAGTGCTATTAATGTTATCTCAAGTGTACTAGATTTTATTTTACACAATAATATTCAAAAAATGATTTAAACATTTAATTATTTTTATTTAAATTCTGTATTTTGGTAAGTTTTGCCTTCAGCAAAACTCTTCATAACTGAAATTTTAAAAGAGTAATTTAAAAAATGTTATTTTATTCATGGTATCCCATTAGCTTTTATTTACCCTGAATGCTAGTTCAAATATTGCTCGCTTGCTACAGATGACTCCCTCCCCAAAACATAGAACACATAGCTAGCTAGCTAGCTTTCTTTCTTTTTTTAATGACTATCCAGACTTACTTATATTAGACTGATCCTCTTCTATGTCATCAAAACAGTCCACAAGATAACTGAACTAGGTTATCTGAACTACTATTTAGAATTATACATTTACACAGAAGTCAAGGAAGATCATATTGACATACTGAGACATTGACCGCAGCTCTATGTAAGACTAAATGTGAAATATTTGGAGGACAAAAGAGGACATGTGGCAGGATATGAACGTGGAGGTAACAGTACACTACGTTATCACACTCAGGCAAAAGATTCTGTTTAAAAAACTGGCAAGGATTTTCTGGTAATTTTAAGCACACAGAAGCGACTACATTTTATGTGGAATACTACACTGTAAATTCGATAGAGATTGTTCAAATTTACATAAGAAAATGTGTAAAAGGAGAAAAATGGGCAATAAAACCAATTATCTCTGGGTCTGGCCAGTTGCTAAGTATGTAATTTTACTATCAAGGAGTTTTTTTTTTTTAAAAAAGAATGTGTAGTTTAAGTATTTTGCTCGGTAGACTTGTTGCATCTTGCCCCAAAAGGGACAACATATCGCAGGCAGGAATGTCTCCAGAGACAGACACTTCAGCTAAATGAATAATTAATAGAGAGAAAGAATGAAGTACTTAGCAAACAGAACTGAAAATACACTGAGTATTTAACAACTGGCAACTCTAAGTCCATGTAAAACCAAGCCAGCAGATCAAGAATAAGATCTGAAATACTCAAAAATCAGAACCGAAATTAAAACTAAACACTCAATATCACCTGAACTTTGTACTTGAACCTTAAGCCTCTAAGTTTATGTTCTAATGTACCAACTGTCTACAGTTTTCTAGGACCTGAAATATGAATGCCTAACTTCCCACATGGCCTGAGGAAAGTAAGTCACCAGGTAGCACAGGCACACTTTAGAGGCCGTTCTACTTGGCTTGTGGACACATACAAAGCAAATAGTGCTTTGGAAACATTAGCATTTGTAAGGTTAAAGCAATTTACACTCCCTAGGGTTTGAAGGTAACTCCACATAGACTGAAGACAACTCACAGAAGCCTCAGTTATTCCAGATTTTGAATTTTTTGCAATACAAGTCACCTTACAAACAAACAAACAAACAAACAGCTAGCTAAAAAGCAAGAATCTTCACTGCTAACATGACTGAAATGGACAAAGGCCTGAAAGACATTTTCCTCCTTTGAAAGAGAGCCCTAACATCATAGGTAACAGAAATCTTGGCTCATGTGATGCTAATACAATGTGAGAGCACGGAGGGAACTGCACATCCCAGTGGGTGTATTTCATCTGCAGGTACTGACCTGAGTTTATTTCTTGAACAGGTTATGTTGTACCTGTGATTGAGTAAGCCTTGACCTGCCTCCTCAAATATAAAACTTGCAAGAGTGGAGGAATAGCGCAGAATGTAAGCTGACATTTCTCTTAAGGGAGGAAAAAGGGAGAGAAGGAGGACTGATGCGTATGTTTAAAGAAACATATAGGCAGACACCACTTTAGAAAGCATTTAGAGTGTTTTAAAGAAAATCTGTTTCTGTGGAAACAGGAAGGAAAATGTTTCTGTGATTCACTGAACTGAGCAATATGCATTACAGTAAGCTCTGTCCTTCTGTAAACAATTATTCAAATAATTTTTGGCTGCATCTGCATCTGCTTTAATGTATGATAAATCTGTAACTTTAATCAAAAACATCCTACTTTTATAACACTAATAAGAAAAAAACAATCATACCAAACAAATCTGGAGTTAACACTGCAGGTTTTACACAACACATTAGCAATCACCATTACAAGGTCCACCTTGACATACGAAAACAGTGTTAACTGAGATGTATGATAATTTCACGTGGGAGATTAAGGAAGCTGCCTTTAAGCGTGTCCTCATATGTTCATTCAAAGTTAGTTGATCCAGGAAGATAAGCCTTACAGCAAAGGCGAACATTTCTTTGATCCTCCAACCCACTGCAAACACGAACTCAAGGAGGTACAAGTCCAAGCTGTTTTACATCTGACTGGAATTTATACACAAATTTAAGAGCATTAACAAGGATCAATAAAGATCCCTCCCTGATGCCACATCTTCTACCTGAAGAGCCAGATCTCACTTGGCCTAAGAGATTTCATTACATGCTAAAATATCAATTGTGGGAATTTAAATAAGCCTAGGAACATCCTGAAGTGAATGAACTGACCACTCAGATACTGTGCTGGTATAGTGTACAACTGTATGTCATACTCCAGATAAGCAGAGGTGCAACAGCTAAATTGCAGCACAGCACAGAATACAGTCACAAGCAAGTCTAAGTGCTATTTTCAGCTAAAAATTTAGACAGTGAAGTGTACAATAGGCAGTGAACCAAATCCCACACCTAGTGACTCAGTATTCATGTGTTTACTATGCCTGTGCAAATACATGCACACTTGATTCACCACAGAAACAGCAGGCCACATAGGTAACAGTAATATCAGTTCGGAAAATATATCAGTTGTCAAAATGGTTCAACATGCATTTCATATCCAATGTATTTCTGTAATTGTACACACACACATGCTACAAAAGTATCTAGGCTTTCAGTGCCTGAAGGGTGTAGTTCATATTTCTTTTCAGATCCTTTAATACTCTATAAAATTTTATTCCTTTATCTGTTTTCTCAAAAGACTCCAAATTCTGAGATACATACACACATATATATATACATGTACACATACTCTTAGATAGAGAAGAAAGGAATGCTTACTATTCACAGAGGTCTGACTGATACACTGTGAAAAAAAATTGAGATGGAAAAAATACCAGTTTCTGATGAATGATGACTTAAATCATGCTATCAGATAAAGGGTGACTGCAGCAATATGAAAACTTTAAGTAATCTTTTTTACGGCTTACTGTAACTGAGAGAAAGCTCAGCTTATTTCTGTGGACTTGTATCTATTTAAAACATACTGTAAACGTTAAATTAAAAAGATTATAGGAATCCTAACAAAGTTATATTATGCATCTGAAGAAAAGTGTACGTTAATAAGAGAATTAAAATGAGAACAGGATAATCTGTAAAAGCAAGCAATACATGGCTCTTGGCCCTAAGCAAAAAGGGGTTAAAGGCCTTTCCTTTTCTTCCCAGTGAACACCTGTTCTAAAGGAAGGGCTATTAAAAGAGCCAGGAGAGCAACAGGAAGGGTAGAGTCTATGGAGGAAGCCACAGATCCTTCGTCAGGCTCAGAGGCTTGGCCTAATCTCCAGATAGAGAAAGTCCAGGCTGTTGGTTTCATTGCTTTCACCTACACTTGTGGTAGGGACAGACTGCTGGGCAAGCTTCACTATTTGCTGCTCTGTCATTTCGTCTGGCTGCTCTGCCAATACTCACAATACTTCGGAGCAGTCAATGGAACTGGCAGGACACTAACTACTGAATTATAGCAGCAATACAGACAGCATCCATAGTCATTTCACTCTGGGTTTACCTACATTTGAATAAGAGGGTTCTAATAGGAAAGACACAATTCAATTTTTTCTTATGGCTGCATAAACTAGCTGCTTTGGAAGCAATAGCACTTTTCAGTGTGTGAAAAACAGAGAAAATTCTGGTGCAGGAAATCACAGCTAGAGCTCCTAACTTGTAAACATATGAAAATATCACAAGTAGCTAATCAGTATCTAATAATCTAGAAGATTCAGTACAATCTGTTTCAGTACACTGAATGCTTTAGTGCAAAGACCATAGTTGACAAGGGAAAACAAAAAGACAGGCCACATCACTGTTGTCTGAAAGAGGTGAGGAAAGTGATTTCACACTCTTACTGGGGCCAGGCAACGCGAAATGGCTGCGCTGCAAACACCGCACTAGGCGAACAGGCAAACGCGACATCCTCACAAAGCAGCTGGAAGCTGCTTGCTGGAAGACAAGCTTCAGAGTTGCTGAAAACGGATAAAAATAAAGCAAGAGGTAAATAAAGGATATAAAAGCACCTGCCACTGAAATTGGTATTTCCACTCTTTCCTCATTATTTTCACTTAAATTGAGAGTCTAAAGCCACAAAACATTTTTTATGGGGCCAGAAAGCATTGGCAGCCTACCCATACTAGCCAACTCTTTTACCGTCAGTTTAGCACCAGCCAGTGCTTCACACTTCTGAGAATTAGAGACAAACACTTTCTATGTACTGCTACAATGACAAACATAACTCAGTACTCCTAGTTCTTTTTTTTTTAATTCAAATATGTTGTACTGTATATATAGCAGAGTGTTTAAGCATCACATGGTTTTTAAAGCAGTAGACTTACCAATCCACTTAAGGCTAAAATCCAGATGTAGGAACCAGAGGTTAAGAGCTAGAAGATAAGAGTAATGATTTAAATTTTAATTTAACATAGTGATTCCTATCTGATTTACTGCACTGCAATACTATACAGAGTTTGTATTTATCATGACAATGGGAAAAGTCAAACATTTATTTCTGCAAAAATTCAGTTTAACATTAACAAAGATATATCCCAGACATAGCAGAGGTGGAAAAAACACAGGGATCCAACAATTGTTCTCTTCCTACAGAACAATACATTTTATTTTCATATAACATACTATGTATAACAGGATGTCAGTTATAGGCTGCACCGAAAAACAAGTTTAAAAGATAGACTGAAGCAAAGGAAATGACTCAGCAGCAGCAGCAGTAGCAGGAGAAGAGTTCCAAGCAGGGGAAGGCAGTGCAAGTGAAGCTCTTACACAGGCAACCACAGAGAGACCAAAAATGAATGTCAGAATTAAAGATATAGAAGTTCTGTCCCAGTGGAATGTTTATAGATACAAAACCACAGAAATAGGTTGAGCATATTTTCAAAAAGTCTACTTAATCAACAGATGGGCCCAACACTTTCCGCAAAGTAGATGGGATTAATCACCTGGAGAAGGTTATTATCAACTGGGAAAATAGGCTGAAAATTAGACTGAAAGCTGTTTACAAAAGTAGTTGTGTAAGATGCAGACTGAGTCATGAGAATATCTCCTCTAGACCCGTGACTATGGAAAGAGTGGCTTGAGATAAGGACAGAGTTAATAGATGAGAAGGTAGATGCGCTTCCCTCTGTGACAGCAGCAACTGTTCTGTATAAAGCAGTGCAAAATCCAGTGAAGACAGAGTAATTAGTAACAGTAGTGACCTTTTCCTGGTCATCTCTAACTGTTAGATGTAAAGAAGCAAGAGGCAAGGGATACAGTGGAACATAGCTCAGACAATACCACTATTTTAACAGAGAACACTGAAATAATAGTGGCTGGGATGGTTTCAGGGGAGAGGAAGCACGACTTCTGAAAAATCTAAAAAAGGCTGGTGGCTGGTGGTAGACTAGAAATGGAGGCAATTCAATGCTCCACAGCAAATGGACGAATGAGATGTTCAAGTGGAGCATGAATCAATGTTCTGAAAGTGACCATTCATTCTAACATACTCTCTACTACCCCACAGGTACTTCTGGTACTTTCCATTAGTTTTGGAGTTATTTCTCAGTCCTTGGAACGTATAAAAATGAGTACAACTTCTCATAAGGGGACAAATCTTGTGTTCCATAATTCACCTTGTGACAACGCTGCTCACTCATTTCTAGGCTGTTGTGGGTATTTTTGCTCTCTTGAACAACTACTGTGTGTCTCTATCAAGCACCTATGTTTTTCCATTTATTTTTTAAGGTAACACTCCTTGATATTGTTGTGCTCTATGTAAAACTATTTTCAATTACCTGTCACAAGGAAATTTTTTGTATATTAAAAAAAAAATTACACAGAAGTGCAATTCAGCCAAACTTTGGGTAATTTTATTTACAGGTACTCTTACCACACAAAAGTACTGTACTCTATTGGCTTAATTTGAGATCTCACAGACAAAGAGTAAATTAAAAAAATAATAATAGAAAAAAGAAAACAGAGCAAATTACAAAGGTGAAAGAGGTGCACTCCTCAGCAGCAGGTTCCCACTGTTTTTACCTGGTTCATTTCATTGAACCAAAATAAAAGGAATTACAGAGTTTGCACATGATGTTTTGCCATGCAAGACAATGGAACAACAGATACTTTGTCTACTACTACAGCATGCAGAAATGCTGAACAGCAGAAGTACAAGTTTTTCAATATTTTAGTTCACAGGAGAGACACTAGCTGAACATATGCACCACTCACTCATAAGTGTCCAAATTAATATGAGAACACAAGAGATATTAACTGGGAAGTTATCAACTCAATAAAATATAAACAAGCAAGTACATACCATACCTGTAAACCCAGTATATAGACCAGTGTCTTGTTTGTGATAGAAAAGTAGCCTAATACTTGTGTCACCTGCACTCTTGGAATGGAGCAGTAAAATGGTACAAACAAAGCAAACACAGGACCCAAGCTGCAAAAAGAAAAATACAGATGGTTAACAGGAATAACAGCAATCATAATGTAAACCCTAATCATCCCGTGATTCTATGAAAATGATATAAAATAATTAATTCTATGTACAAACTGCAATATAACCCTGTAAACAAAGGTCTTCCCTAGGAACTGAAAACCAGAAAATTTTATTACGTTCAATGTAATAGATTCCACAGCAAAAGAAATATGATTACTTGTCAATTATCCTTGCAAAGAAGAAACATGTGACAAAGTATCTTATTTCCACAATGTTCAGGATGGAGGCAGCACAGAAGGCAACATTTTTTTTTCGTAATAGCAGATTGTTTCTATAAAACATGGCATCCAAAAGAAGAAATAACAAGTCACCTGCAACCGACCAAAACCTCTTGATCCCAAAGAGGCAAATGAAAAGGATTACACGTACTCCAAAAGATGACGGAGATCTCTGAGCACCCTATAAACTTATGCTCTTTTATCCAGCCCAGCCTATGGCATTGCAAGTTTGGCGACACACTGCATATCACAACTCATCAGGAGGCTGAACCCCTGACAGTCTGACACTAGGTCCCTTTGCAGGCACCTTGCACAGACCTATGAGTAACCAATGTTCTTTAGGACTCTCACCTCAATCACAGCACAAGATGCTGAGTTTCCACATGCTCTTCAGGGTCAGTTCTACCAAATTTAAGACTCAAGCACCTTATACAATGACCACACCAGCCAGACTGAAATTATGAGCATTGCATGCATATTCCCAAATACAAAGCCCCTGTTCTTTACCATATCGCCTTTCAGTTTCCAGGAAACTACCACTGAAGAATCAGTGCCAAAGGCATAGATAGAGGAGATACTAGAAGAAAAATAATTCCAAGAATGGACATGAAGATTAACAAAAAAATATTGTTACTTCCCATAAAGGCAAATGCTTTTCGATTTTAATTCAGGCTCCAACATACCTATAAGCAAGATATATTATCGGCTGCTTCAGGCTAGACAAGAGAGCTCCTTTCCCCAATTCAGCCAAAGCTTAGCTCTTTGCTGTACCTTCAACACCTCTGGCCAGCTCAAAATATTGCTTTCACAGTTTTGCCGATTAACTACTTTGTGCAATTAAGTCACTAATGGGGAAAAAAAAAAGTGCTGGCTGAATCTTGTCCTGTTTTTAAGCGGTTAGCAGCACAACCTGGCCAATACTGGTGGAGCAGAAAATGGAGCTTAGGTATGAGGTCCGCCTGCAGCAGAGCTACGATGGCGATAACTTCCAAGCAACAAGCTACCGCTGATTGCCAGAGGGAGGTTACCACAAAATGTCCATCTACCTGCCCTTAACCTGGGCTGTCTTGTGGCTCACACAGGCTTTACGGTAGTAAAGGATAATTTTACTCTCCTTTACTAAGTTAAAGCCTGCAGTTTTTAAAGGCCTTCACACCTGCAGCAGCTTGTGAGAGTTCTCAGTGAGAACTGTACAAATGGCAGAAGCCAGGAGCTACACACGCTGGAGCGCTCACTCAAAAACAGGTTCCTTCCTTGAGGAGGTTTGCCTGGCAGTAACAGCATGGGAAATGATGGGCTGAATATTTAGACTTTCATTTCCTGAGTAACTGCCAAATATGATACTTGTAACTGGAAAAAAAAGGATCATCAAATTCACAGTTCAAGTACTATTTTTACTCATTTAATGGGCAATGGTTTAAGACTATTTCATTACCATTCATTTATTATATTTGAAGTTCAGCTTGCTGAAAATGTCTGCCTCTGAGGACTTAAATTAAGTTAAATTAAATGAGATTGAAACATTTTTAGTATCACCTCCAGCAAACCATCGGATGAATGTGAATGCACGGAGAATGCTAACTCTAATAATAGTAACTCATCTGAAGAAATCTACAGATTTCATCTGTATATATACACACACAGACAGACAACTCTTTGCATATATTTAAATCATTTGAATTGTGGGAGTTCAGAGGCAGAACTACAAAAGTAGTACACACACCAATAATTCTGTATCAGAATTGCTTCTGCTGCTGCATTCAAACAACATTTAATGAAGGAGACCAACTCTGTCAGTGAGGAAAGAGGGGAAAAAAAAAGGGAAAAAAAAAAAAAGATCTTTTCCTTTCTTAGAAAACTAGTTTTTATATATTTTCAGTTTACCAAATTTAATTCTTTCTATTCTTACCAAGTGGCTTCAGAGAGTACCAAAACTGCAGCGTGCTTTTCAGGTTTTGTTTCTCCTCTGACAACTAGTGACTCAAACATCAAGAGTTTACATGCAAGAGTGCATTCACTCATAAGATGGGAAACTACAAAAAGGAATTTCCCATGACTACAACTGTGTTTTAAAAAGAGATTATAAAATGCTGAAAGGTTCCTTAAATGTTAATATTGACCACTTATGTCAGCAGTAAAACATAGAAAACACCATCCCAGACCAAGAAGGTGATTCATGTGCCTCTAAGTCTTGCATGTGACACTGCTCACAACCTGACAAACTAGAGGAGCTAAGAGGAACATAAAAATTGACTTTTTTTTTCTTTAAAACAGTATTTAGGCACCCAGACAGACCTACACCTGCAAAGACATATATTTATGTTTCTTAGAAAGAGTTAAATCCTAGTATAATTAGGTATTACACTAATATCCATACAGGATTTTTCTAGTTTAATGTCTAAAATATTTCATGGAACTCATTTCCACAAGTTAATCCACTGCATGAAAACTGTAGCTTTATTTTTAAACTCACAATTTATCTTTTCTGTTTTGTTCAAAATCTTCTATGCATTAATCATGCCTTGTTTTAGAATATATACAGAGATGCTGCTCAACTATAGTGGGCCTTCCAAAGAGGTTATCTATGAAACAATAATATAATACAACACATAAAGAAATGGGCAGCGAAGGGAAGGCTAAGGAAGAAGGACCTTGTGGCAAAGGGTATGGAAAAGGCTGAGGTACTCAACAAATATTTTTGCCTCTGTCCTCACTAAGAAAGTTTGTGCTCTGCTCTCCTAGATCCCTGGATCTGCCTCCAAGCAGAGTCGGTGGGACCAAAGCAGTATCCACTATAGAGGAAGATAGTCAGGAAACACTTGAGCCATTTAGACATACCTGAGTCAATGGGACCAGATGGAATGCATCTAAGGGTGCTGAAGGAGACGGCCACTGTTAGGCTGTTCTTTAAAAGTCACGGTGATCCAGGCACGTTTCTAAAGCCTGGGAACATGCAACTGTCACACCTGTCTTCAGGAAGGAAGCCTCAAGTAGCTGCATCCAGCTTCACCTCAGTCCCTGGGAAGACTGCAGGGCAAATCCTCTTAGAAGCCATTTTCATAAGGACTAAGTGATTGCAAAAAGCCAACACTGATTTACAAAGGGCAAATCATGCCTGACTAATGTGATTGCTTCCTGTGACAAGATGACTGGCACTGCAGACGGGGGCAAAGGTAGTGGATGCTGCTGTCTACTTTCACTCTGGCAAGGCCTTTGACTCAGACTCCCACTGCGCCTTGAAGCAAAACTGGGAAGGTCTGCACTGAGTATAGGAACTCATGTGGGGAACTGTCTGCACTGCTGGACTCAAAAGGTTCTGACCACCGTACGAAATCCAAATGATGGCCCGCTACTACCTGAATGCCTCAGTGACCCATACTGGGGACAATTATTCTTAATACCAACACACTGGAGAGCAGAGCTGCTATTCAGACATATCTTGATGTGCTGGAGAGAAATGGACTGACAGAAAACTTATGAAGCTCAACAAGAGCAAATACGGAGTTCTGCACCTGGGTTGGAATAACCACACGCAACCACACAGACTGACTAGAAAGCAGATTTGCAAAAAAAAAAAGGACCTGGGAAAACCTTCACATTATTATTAGTAAGCAGTTCACCCTTGTGGGGAAGCACAGTTTGCATACTGGGCTGTTCTAGCAAGTCACCAGGTCACAGGAAGCAATATTCCCTTCCATTTGGTAGGTCTCAGACTGCACCAGCAGCACTGTTCCCAGTTTGGGGCCCCTCTTTACAAGAGGGGCATTGATCTATTGGATCAAATTCAGCAGAGGGTAATGATGGGCCACTACTGGGCCAAGTACTCCAGAGAGCAAGTATCTCCAGCCTCAGCGATATTCAAAATTCACCTAGACCAAGCTCTGAACAACCTCCTCTAGTTGGATCTGACTTGAACAGGAGATTGGAGTGTTTGACTGCCCCCAGTACTGTCAAACCTCCATTATTCTGTGAACAACTCAAGTTTTTTGTGCTGAAGCTTCTCTCTACTACTTCTCTACTACTTCTCTCTTCTTCACTTTTTTCCTCTTTGCCTTTCCTCTCATTCCTTTTAAGTTTCTTCACAGATCCCCTAGGAGTCAGGATCAGAAGGGATCTCTGCAGTCCAGTCCAACCCACTCCTCTTTTATGCAGGGTCACCTACAGCATGTTGCACAGGATCTCGTCCAGTTGTGCTTTGAATACTTCTAAGGATGGAGACTCCACAACCTCTCTGGGCACCCTGTTCCAGTGCAGGCAGTCACTCATGATAACATTTTAAATGTTTTCTCTCTATGGAATAAAATTGGAGGTATAAGCATTGTAAAGCCCTCTGTTGCAGTAAGCCTTTGGAATGGACATGATGACCACACAGAGTGTTCAAATTCTAGCGTTTAATCCTTCATACCTTAGAATTTTTTGTTTTAAAATGTTATTTTCTAATCCATATGACTGAAAACATCTTCCTAAACACAAAGTGCCATAAACTCAATTTAGACTCTGCACATGTTTGTATCTAAGAATCATGTGACCCTTTCTTTGCAAAAAATATCAATTTTTTAGTAGAAGCTAATCATGACACTTGAATGGATATTAATCATTTTATTCCTGATAGTATCACCAATATAATATACAACTTTGAGAAACAAACAAACAAACAAAACCCCTTAAGCCTGAGACCTATGAACTACTGACACAAAACAAGCAACCAGGGGCAATCATTTCCCAAGGAAGAAACAAGCTACCTTAATTTTAAAAGGGTGAATAAATATTAAATGCAGGTTAAAATAAACATTAGCAAATATAGCATTAGCAAATATATGCATAAAATATGGAAGGAACACCCTGATTCTATGACACAGGAACAAATGGGTAAATAGTTCATGTTACTTCTGCAAAAAGTATCTGCTGTTGTCACTGGAAGTTTTGTGGGATTAAAATTTGCAGAAATAACCTTCATGTTAGTTTATTTAGAATGACTCACTACATGCATTTTTTTTTTATTGGTTGCATTATTGACAACAATTTAAGTTCTTTACAGAAACATTAACCTCTCATGACCACATAGTACCGCTGCACATAATACAAAGCACATAAACACTGTACTTTATCTGTTACATTAGTGCTCTACTTCCTTATGTGCTGTCCAGAAAGTGCCATATTACATTTATTTGCCAGTCTTTGTTTCAAATGTGTTAAACATTCTGATTAACACCCTTAAAATTAGCTAATTCCTGGGCAGCTCTGATCCTCCGACCAATGGAAGCCAGGACTAAAAGGAACTATTGGTGGTACTGCATCCAATCCTTCTGCCAGACACGAGCAGGACACTCCAATTCCTGCAGCTTCTCAAAACCAGGACATTTTTTTCCAGTATTCCTGTACCTTACCAGCAATAGTCTTCTTACCAGAAGAATTCAGGGGAGGAAAAAAAAAGAAAAAAAAAGAAAAAAGAAAGGGAAGGGAAGGGAAGGGAAGGGAAGGGAAGGGAAGG
>PTEX01000073.1:1550211-1704054 GCA_003342815.1 Eudromia elegans | reverse complement strand
AAGGGAAGGGAAGGGAAGGGAAGGGAAGGGAAGGGAAGGGAAGGGAAGGGAAGGGAAGGGAAGGAAACCCTGAAATGAAGTTGTGTGCATCTTGAAGAGGGAAAAAAAAAAGTAGCCTCTTTCTGTCCTCGGATATCGCAGCAAAATTACTGCAACTTTGGGTTTATCAAAATATGAAACCAAGCACATTTTAATCAAATAGCAAAAACTTTTCAATCCCCTCTTGAGGAAGAAAAAGTCAGAAACTTAGCTCCCTAAAAAAAGCTTCAGAACTTTGTTCCAAGATTGACAATATTTTCAATAGAGTGCTCAGCTCCATTTTAAATCACCTTCAGGTTCTTTTCTCTCCTTGCTGATGGTCAAACTAATCCAAACCCTTGATCTTTTGGTGGCTAAAATCTTTCTGATTTTAGTTTTAATTTATCCATCATTAATTAGATGTTGACTTTTGTGAGTACTACTCTTTAGCTTCTTCTGTTCCTCAGTTAGCCATATCTCACCCTTGCTTGTGCAAGGCCTAAGAGGCTGGCAGCTCTTCATCTCACAAAAGCGTTCCATAGCTCTCAGTTCAGCTATCTGCTGCTGATGCATTGCTGTTGTACCAGCTTGCCAAAATAGATACAACTACTTCAGTTATGCCCTCACACAAACTCTTTTTGCAGACCACCAAGCACCTTTTGAGCTTACTAATAACAATAAAGTTGTTTTATCAAGGTCTCTATCTACTTTTCAATATAAAATCCGCGCACTGCCGTTGACTTAAGGCCAATGGCAGGCTGCGTGGTGATGTCATACTGATGAACCAGGCAAGGGGGACAGGACAGATTTGCCCAACCCTGTACACCTACTGAGCAACAGTATCACATCAAGGGCAATCTATCCTTAACTGATAAGCAATGACTACCTGCCAGGTGCTGCAGAGCTGTTTAGCCACCAACTCTGCACCAGGTACCTGCAGCAAGTGATTGATGATGATGGCTTACTTACTAGGTTGCCTTCTTTTCATCCCCCAAGGAGCAGTCATTGCTGATTATATTTAGCAAAGCAAAATCCAAGCTCAGCAAGAGAAAGGAGCTTGCCCCTTTCTTAGAGGCAGTGGCTCCCAGTGAGCTCTACTCGAGTAGATCTGGCCCAGAAACAGGAGTACAGGGGGAGGTAAGGAAGTTTAAGAAAAGCGGTGAAGAGTGGCAGGCAAAGTATGTCGCTGAGGAGAAAGGGACCTACAGCTGCACTGAAAGCCTTAGTCCTGCTTTAGTTCATCTGGCCTGGGTGCTTAACTAAATCTCTATCATAGTTGAATCTAAAGCACTTTATTTGGTCTGTATGAAGCAACAGAGCAAGCTACCATGACTCACCGAGGAGCTGTACAACTTGTTGCACAGACTCAAGTCACTTGATAAATAAGGCTTGTCTACAGAAAAAGACAGGACTCGGCCACAAGTTAGTTCTGGACACTCACGCCACCTCCTAAGGGGAAGGGATTCTTTTTGGAAGTTAGGATAGTTTTGCAGGTTAGAAAGTGAACTGGGACACGGGCTGATTGTTCCACAGGTATCCTGTGAAACTGCAGAAGTTATTTCTCACTTTGTGTGCTCACTGCCTAGATACAGGACTGTAAGGATAAACCCTCTGCAAAATGCTCAAATACAGCAGTAAGGAGACAGAAAAATAAACTAACAGTGGCAACATAACACACTGGTCGTAATATAACTGCTACCACCCCTGAAAGTAACACATTGGTGCATTAATCCACATGTTACATTTGCATAAAGAAAAACAATAAACTTCTGCAGGAAAATGGTAAAACAAAACACACTTTCTTAAAAGTGCCTTTTTACGTTTAAAATATCCAAATGCTGGGGCAGGCCACTGGCTCCTGAAGAAATGGCAACATTATAAGAACAGAAAACAATCAGCTGGAAAGACGGAGGCTGTAGCAGGAACGCAACGTGCATCACTCAGCCCGAGCAACTACCACCTCGCGCTACGCTGCCTAAGTGGCTACTGCATCAGGGTGGCTCAAAGAATACAATCTAATAATATATCTAAATCAAAGGAAGGCAATATTTTATCAGATCAGGGTAAGGAACATGTATTGTACTATTTTTGCAATAGCAAACTTTTTTTTGAAATAGATAGTTCCTTTATTATGAAGTTTTAGTATTAATGTCACCCCTTTATCAAAAATTACATGCCTTTGTACCATCAAATTTCTCATTTTGGCCTCCTATTTTTCTTTCTAGACAAGGAACTACATTGCAATATTATTTCATGTACATGTGAAGCAAGATCCTTTATGTACTTTCCCTTCCAACACAGGTTTATAGTTCATTACTCCAAATACAGCATTTTATTCTTTAATGAAGCGGAAAAAAAAAAGTGGAAAAAAAAAATAGAAACAAGAAAGAAAAAAACCACAACAGTTTTTCCAAGCACTTCCTGAAGTCAAGATCATACCTCCACACACACCTCTGACACTGCACTGCCAGCAAAATATTACCAGTGTGAACATAGCTTTACTATCTCCTAACAGCTTTCAGCCTTTGCATGAATTGGACCTGCTAAGAATATCATCACGTCTCTTTGCTTGCTTTTTGAAACCAGGCCACTAAACGAGGCCACCTTAAAGATAAACCATCTTTTGCAGTAATGAATAATCTGTATGAGGTTTTGGGGAAAATCCCAGGTAACTCTCAACTACAGTTTCTAACACCAAATGTCAGGAATTTCCATCTCTTTACCATCTTTACAACCTCCTTAACAAGATGTAGTTTAACTGCTAAATGAATGTTCTTCACCCAGAAACAAGTTTATGAAAAGTAACAAAAGATTACCTGAAAATCTGACACCCCATTTCTTCCATATTTCTTAAGGTGTCCTTACTGTCCTGGGGCAATTAGATTTGTGTTTTCAGAACTGCTCGTTCCTTTTTAATGCACTTGCCTTGTGTTTGTATCAGAAGAAGCACTTCTTATTTGTATCCTTGCTCAAAATGTACCACACAGCTTACACAGGCACACCTTCGCAGCAGGGCACGACAGGGCTCTTCAGCCCCTTCACGTGCTATCAGAGGGTGTTTCGTAATCCTAAGGCAGTGCTGGGAAGGTACACAGGCAGTTGAGATGCCTGACGTGACACAGCGCAGCCGCACGCCTCCGTTTGGCGGTTATCTTGCAGTGGGTCAGATCTGATCAGTTAGTCAGAAAGTTTGAAAGTTTGTAAGTTTGTACTGATCAGATGACTCCTGGTTACAAATTGTGCTGTTTTTCTACACAAACGTAATAGAAACCAAAGCTTTTCTTTCAGGGATTTCTACTTGGCCAGCCATTAACCACACAAATTTCTGGGTAAAGTCCCTTTACATGACAGACAGCAGCACGTAACTGTGGGAGAGCTGGTGGTGGTGATTCTAACTGCCCTCTTTGAGCAGACTAATCGTAAAAGGAACTAAAATAGATGCTTTCACATCCATAAAACAGCAGGCAGCAAATCAGGACTGACATACAAATACGTGTCTTTTTTTTTTTCTTTTTTTAAGGCATGTGAAGAGCTACCCCTCCCACAAAAGAAGAGACGTCATCACTCTTCAAAACAATGTGCATGGGCAAAGCTTCGCAGTCAAGCTGTCCTGCTAATTCCCTTAACTGCTCAGAGGATCTGGGAAGCTACGGATATGTAAGTACAGGAAAAGAATTAACTGTTTTGTTTTTTTTCCCGCGCTAAATGACAGCAAACAATTCAAGAAAGCTCATTTCACATTATTTTGAATATTCTTGTGAGAAGGATAAATGATTTATGAGTAGGAAAAGCTCAGGAAAGAAATTCTGTACTAATTCATATTGTTACATTAATATGCTGCTATTTAATTTCTGTTTAAAGGCGCAGCTGACCTCTGGAACCACCAGCAAATAATTTCAAATGCTTTCTTAACATAGAGGCTTTTGACGATCAGAGGGAAATGTTTGATGTTACATTAGCTTAGACAATTTTTTAAGTAATAACAATTTAAACTAAACTAATGCAGAAATAACTAATGTTGGAGCAGCAAGTGAAACACTGCTGTTCATTCACACACGGGTTTAATTGCAGGAGAGTGCCTTAAGGAAAATCTGCACTAGCGGCGAATGCACCCGTTGATCTATCATCTGCCCTCCAGCCTGCAATCTTTGCCCTGGAGCACCACAGATGCTCTTCCGTAGCACAGTATTTTAAGAAGCTGAGTTTTAAAAGTCAATTCCTCTTTTACCTTCTCATACACATTTCATTCTGAATTTTTAGAAATTATTTTGCTGAACTTCAATCACTAAACCTTTGTCCCTAATATTTATCTTCATACCATGAAGCTGAGGAAATATTACAAGTGCTATCAATCTATACATCTTTCCAGTTAAACAGGATGCACTTTTCACACTTCACGGGCAAGGCAGCACATGCTGTTTAACAGATTAACATGTCCTAATTCTGATCTACCTCAAAGTGTGCACACCTTTGAGCTCAGAGCATCGGAGAGATCTGCTTAGCATTCCATGGCTCCTCTTGAAGAGAGACAAGGGGACTGAATACTAACCTGGCAGTCTTTAACAGGCAAATTTAATCTCGCTCTTCAAAAGATTGAGGTATATACATACATGTAATAAATAGTAAGTTTGAGCTAAAATTATAAAGTTTTAATTCCTAAAATTAACTAAAGATTTTATCTGTACATGTCCCACTTACTCAGGAAAAAAAGGTCATATAGAAGATGAGCACTTATTCTAGGACTTAGATACAAATTCTTACTTCACTGGTTTTCTCTCCTCTTTTCAGGAGTGTAATGTCAGCGCTTCACGCTTTTCTCTTATCTGCTGTATTTTAGGATCCAGTGGATCCTAAAAACATCTACTTCAGGATTTGGTAAACTTAAATAGGTAAAATGAAAGGAGGTTACCTCTCTTGGCATCATCGCCACTCTTCACATCAACTTGCCTCTTTGGCAGATATGATTTATCTTAGAAAATCCTCACATTTTTTCGTAGCACAGATAATATTTTGAAAGAGAGATCCAACAGATAAGAGTTAGACAAGAACCCTTCAAATGACTTCCACTTTTCTTTTAACTAGTTATGTGGCATTTCAACTCAACTTCTTTATTTCCATTTCACTCAATTTACAGCAACTTCTGTTATTTTCTACCGAAAAATATAACTCACACGCAACTTTGTGAAATAGTTACAAATCCTATCCTATCGCCCAAAAAATCAGGACCATAAAGATCTCACACAAACACCACTGTGCACACCTGCAAGTCTGTTTAGTCCTTAAAGAATATCGCAATTCTTTATAACGCTTGCTAAGTTGCACTTCATGATGTCTGTATACTTTGGATTCTCTAAAGCGTGTCTTAAAAAATTGGCTTCAGCATTCCAAAATGGGTAGGTCTGTAACAAGAAGGAAGAAAAATACCAGCCTGCCAACCATTTCATTAATTTTAGTTATGGAAATTAATGAGAGCAACTTGAGGATTGAGGCTCTTTGGAATTCAGCACACAATGCTTTATAGCCTTAGAGAATGGCAAATTAACTTAACACACAAAAATAATATGCCAGAGCATTAGAGCACAAGAAAGAAACAAGAAGTTGCAGGACACGCCTGTCTCTTGCTTCAGCCTTTACTAAACCACGTGCGGCTCCCAAGCTGATCACACACCTAGTTACAGGTACCTTTCTGGAGTATCAAAGCATTATGCTGGCAGGCTCACTCTTTCACCTTCTGAGCTCAGGTCAAACCCTTCTCTCCAACATAGAAAACTGGTCCTGCACAAGAATTACTTGTACAGTAAACTGGAAATTCAGACAGTGAAAAGCAGTGGTCAAAAGAAAGCAATGATTTTTGACAGTATGGAAAAAAAGTTAAACCTACAGTACCAAACATATTCTCCATCTTCCATAGTCTTAGGTCTGTAAGATTTACAAAGGTCAGACCTGTAGAGGATGGCCAGCTCAGAAAGAAATCCTCAACTAGGTATTGCAGAGAAAGAGAAGTTCGTTACCTCGCTGGTATTTAAAAGTACTCAAGGTTTTCAATACTGCAGCTTAGATCATGATCACTGCTCCACCCTGGGCTATTGCTCTGATACTCAGAGATAGTGTAAAGGGGAAAAGTCCCACATTGATTTCCACAGACACTTGCAACATCCCAAAACACAGATCCCTAGAATACTACCAGCAAGGACGTGCCCTTCTTTCTCTTCGTGCGTGATCTTTGCTTAATTCTCTCTCTCATGACCATTCCTTTCACTATTTGTATATATATGAAACCCACTCTTTTTCAATACTAGTTAGAGAAATATTGTTCATCTAAATTTACAGTAACTAAGCCATACTACGGCTATGAGCCAAGATCTCTTTTCTGTTTCTCTGCCGTGCCTCTACAGGAACTTAACTGTTCCCGTCTTCCACTAGCTACCAGGCAGAGGCACCAGGAGCTCACCTCCAGAGAACAAAAATTAGGAAGAGGGAAGGGACCAAACCACATCTCAGGTTACAATACCTGGCTAGAGCCTTTCATACATTCCACATCCCAGTGCAAGGATCGGTGGTGTTCCTTTGGCAAAAGCAGGAGCCCAGAGAGAGCTCCCTATCACTGCTGCAAGATCTAAGGCCTCAACACTGCTACTGGCACCTCAAGGCTTAGGTTTATGCATATTAAGGGTTAAATACCTGTAGCATTACTATCCTACATATACAGCCCAGGCATGAGCATGTCTAGGAAGCCAGGCTTTGGATTACACACTGCCAGAGCAGAGCTGGTTCTACTCCTCACACACTTTTGCCTTGGGGACTCACTCTGAGTTCAGCCCATGCGTGCGACGCAGTAAGTGTTAACTAAATATTTCCAGTAAAATGTTTTCACAGAAAACCAAGCTCCTGAAACAACTACATTTCCTTCTCTGATGTGTCTACAGGACTGGCATAAGGGCACCTTGCACTAAGTTAAAGGAAGCTAGATTTTGTAAGGGGCTTGCATGGTACAGTCATTATTTTTCTGAGTAGACACTATTGCTACAAAACATCAAGAAAGCACACAGGCAAGATTGAAAGCTGGTGAGCTAATCTCAAAATGACTGAAGAATAACCCAGTACCGAAGGGTTGTGTTTCATCAACTTTTTCCATCTGTGATCAGAGAACAAATACATCATCAGTGATAAAATCTGAAAACAGTGAGTGACAGAAAAAGACACCAAACGCACTGCCTGGAAGCCTGGGCCTGTTCAAATAAAACCAAGTTTCAACTCTGCCAGGCGCAGCACTCTCCTAGGCAAGAGCAGAGAGCAGTGGCCATGCCCTAAGGAGCAAGGGAAGCAGCCCAGGGCAGAGCAAATGTGAGGGACACCATGAATCACAGTGAGCCGACAGCTCGAGGTGCCAGTTCTGCACTCCACAGCTCTTAGAGCGGCGTCTGGCTGAGAGCGCAAGCGGCGGAGACAGAGCTCAGGGCAGAGCATGAGTCGCAAGGGGATTCTGACTTGCAGGGAGGCACTGGAGTTCACCTTCATTTATCAAAGCAATGAGACCATATGAATGCCTTCGGAGAGGGGAGAACGGCTTGCTAAAGTACTTATTCTGAGGGGAAAGGCAAAAGAAAAAACAACATGCACATGAAATTGAGGGAAATATTTAAATATGACATCTTTTTAACTAACAAGTAGACTGACTGGCGAAACAAGGCAGAGGAGAAATGATTCATTCTCCTAGAGTTCTCCAACTCAAAATAAACACCATTTTGGAAAATACACTTTAAATCAAAAGTTACCCGGGTCCATATTCAAACGACTAACATCACTAAAATCACATCATAACTGGGACTATGCAAGCATCCACATTAAATGAGTGACCCCTTCGTACTAAAAATTAGCACATCAGTGTCATCAAGTACTGTTTTCCAGTTCAGAAAAAAATAACAATCTGAAAAACTTTCTTTATAGCACTGATATAAGGATATGGCCTTTAAATACTTTATGGCTTAAAAGTCCGTGTGTACCTCTATATGAAAAAAAGTTGTAGCGAAGTTATCCAAAACTATTAAATTAGTAAGGAAAATTAATTTAATATTTATTTTTAATATCTAAATTATGATTATATTTTAATACAAACGATGACACTTTAAAATAGCATCACCAGTAAAGTCAGGAGGCAACCTGAGAGGAGTATGTAATCAAAAACAGAACAGGAAGGAGTCTGGCAGCGATTCTGGAAGGTACCTGACAAAGTCTATCTGATTCCTCACAGTAAATGACCATGTCTTCCTGAGGTATGCAGGCCAACAGCTCACAAAAGCCAATAGCAATCAAGCCAGCATGTTGTTCTGTTAGTCACAGGTTTGCAGTAGTAAAGGGTAGACATTCTCTATTTTTGCTAAAAAAAAAACAGAAAAAAGAACACAGCAAAAAGCATACAAAACTGAAAGACTGTCATTTTTCAGAGGTATGCTATGGAGGGTGGCATATATCCTCTACGTATATAGTGATCTTATAACTAAAGATCATTGCCAGGAAGTAGCAACTTGTCACAAGTAATAGGACTCAAACAGCCTTGTTTCACTTAAAACTTTACACACCTTCTGGGAAATGAAGTTTTATTTTAAATGCAGCCTTAAAAGGTGAAGCCTCTACTGAGATGACTGGAGTTCAGCTAACAACAGTAAGAGTTCAGGCATGCAAAGAAGAGATCATAGCTCAGCTATGGGCTAACCTACAGTAAATTGTCAAGCTGCAGCAACCAATGCTGGGTCCCAAGGAATATACACAATCACCAAGTGTTTTTTGTTTGTTTGTTTTTTTTTTTTTTAAAGGAAATATCTTCAGGAAATGTAGCATGTAGATGCTTGGTGACTGAGTTCAAGAATGGCTGTACATACTGACCTTCTAACAAATAAAATACTAATATTCATCTACAGTGTTTAAAAACCGATGCACGCCTGTCATTAGCTGTCAAAACATGCTGCAGACAGTCGCGGCGGCTGCTTTCCCCACCTAGAGCCAAGTCCCACACAGGCAGATGGGCCTGTTCAGGACACCTCACATCCCCTTTCACGGGGCGCAGCTCAGCAGATGTGCATGCTGAGCCGGCAGGTGCACCTGCTGCCGTCCTCCAGCTTTCCTCTGCGCTGTCTGCAGACCATTTGCCCTGCCACACATCTGGAGAGAATTTTATCAGGAACCAGGGATGGTTCCTAAACCAGCCAGAGGTCTTCTGCGTTGCCTGCTCCCTAACGTGCGTCCAGGCTAGCAGCCTGGATAGACACAGACTCTCTCCCATCCATGACTCTCACTATACTCATTCTTGCAAACAAAAAAACCTATGCAAAATACCCTTGCACATATAACATGTACCCTTGTATATAACATGTAGGTCTTATGAAATTCTGCAGGTAATGTCAAACAAAATTCTTCACTATAATTAGGGAATTTCTCCTAAAACTTACTCAATGTGTTTGTGCAGCAGATATCCTAAATTTTATAGACATTTATAGAAAGGATGAATGAGTAAATTACCCAATTCTTCAAATATCCAATTACAATTTTGCAGTGATCAAAAATTAAATTACATAGTTAATACACTGTAGCTCTTTACCACAAAGGAACTGTTTATATTGAATTCAAGATCATTCTTCTTTACGTATGTTTCAGAAAGGATTTTGTTTAGCTTCAAGAAAGAGGTGGGTAGAAGATAGATGTTATGTTGGGAATCTGAACAAGTAATTAGGAGCACCTACGTGAGAGAAAGAACAACCCCAAATGCCTCACTGACTCTTACCAGATACGGATACAAACCCACACAAGTTTCTGTGAAAAGCAGCCTTTAACACTCATGTGAAACAAGAACCATCCTACGTGCTTCTATAAAGCAAAGAAGAGATAAAACAGGAGGAAAGTGCGCCAGAGCTATCCTCAGGGCAATGACTAATGCGCTCTTCCATCATCAAACACGCCAACACCAGGATGCTGTGATGACGGGCAGTTTACTAACGCAATATCCCAAGCATCCTTCAATCTTCACAGCAACCTGGCAGTTGGTATTCGCTGATGTAATGCCCCTCCAACGCAAGGTCACAAAATTCCACCCTGAATGGGGGATTCGCAGGTTATGCTATGAGCAGGCATCTGAGATGGCTTTTATCAGCACTTTTACTTTTACTTACAGTCCTGCTTCCTGCTAAGTTAGCCAGAAATCAGGTCAGACTGGATTATAACATGGTATGCATTGTAGGTAGATCAATCGTGAACAATTAATATAAAAAGATTAGTCTGAAATATATAGGGCAAACCCACCAAAATGTGGAAAAACTATCTAGTCTTTTTATGCTTCTGCAGGTTAATAAAAGGGCAATACATACATTATAAAATGTGTACTTACAACCCTTAAAACTGTTTTTTTCCAGAAAACCTTTTTTTGTTAAGGTAAAAGATTAAAGTCATTTTTAAACGGTGTGTGCTG
Organism: Eudromia elegans; assembly: GCA_003342815.1. Taxonomy (NCBI): domain Eukaryota; kingdom Metazoa; phylum Chordata; class Aves; order Tinamiformes; family Tinamidae; genus Eudromia; species Eudromia elegans. Next base: position 1,693,577 of record PTEX01000073.1, on the reverse strand, counting down.
GAAAGCAGATCTTCAGAAATAACCTACACATTTTAATCAAAGGATGGACTTAAATTTAAGTTACTACAGCTTTTGCCTCCATATTGTGTTCTGCATTAAATTAGAAACAATCTTGTCCTAATCGCTATTTTAATCTATTTAAGTGCAGACATACAGGCTGACAGTTTTTACGAGTCATCCAGATAGCAAGGAAGTCTGGTGCCAAATCCAACATTAATATCCTTTCCTCTCTTAAGAGATATAGTCACCTCTCTACATTACAGTTACAAGACAAGCAGGCTGAAGACTTTGAAAAGGACCTGTTAAGATCCAGGCTGGTGCTCTTAAGAACCGTTTCTTGGGTGTTTTTTACAATTACATAAGCAGAATAATATTTATTGGTGAAGAGACAGTGCTTCCAGCAATGTTGTTGAGAGACTGTTTCACAAGAATATGCTTCTAGCAGGCAGCTTTTTATACCAGATCATGTACAAGTACACAGTGTATGTGGCTATGACATGCCTGGTTCACTACTGGAAGTATTGCTACAATGCTAGACCACTTCTGGTACACTTAAGTTACTCAAATCATTACATCCATATCACTCTATGGATCTTTTCCGAATGCTGGATTTCTGAATATGGAGATTAAAAAAAAAAAAAGCTAAAAAGTGACCATTTGACTACATGTATAAAAGATTTTATCGGGGTTATAGGAATTTTGGAGCACCACCATGAAGTGGCTAAATCAGTAGTTTGCCATATATATATCAATAACATGTGAACTAGATTGCAAAAGCTAATCATTAAAACTAAACAAGCCTGAATTATTTTAAGATCAAAAAGTTAAGTAAGTATGTTGAAAAAAAAGGTACAGTTTTTCTAAGTTGGTTAAAGCACAACAAACTGAATCCTTGTAAACAAAAACACTTTAAAACTAACTGAAATAAATTTGCAAGATCTCAATTGCTTGTCTGGCTCTTGAGAATTTCATATTACCATTTGTCATGACGTTTCTTCAGACTGTGCTTTCCACTTAGACTGCTTTAAATAGTTTCTCACTTCTTGACCACTCCTGAACTTCACTTTTCAAAATCCATTGCAGCACCAGCATATTATTTCATCAGCTGCCTGAATTTCTTTTTCTTTTCCAGGAAAGAGGGGATTCATATCAAAATAGAAGAGCCAAAGTTTGGGGGTTTTTTGAAGGAGGCTTAAAAACTATTTCATCATAATGGAGTTTCATTTCAGTTTTTCTGAATGCTGCTTTCTACCATATGAGTTGGCTGTTGTCATGCAGAAGTCTGTCTATGATGACAAAATGTCCCCTTTTGTTTTCTCCTGGTAGGTCTTCTGAATTTCCCGCAGTAACACTGTCTGCAGGAATGGACACCTTCACAACTTCTCAGACAAACAGCTCTACCTGCGACATGTACGAACATAAAGATACAGCCAGGATACTGCTGTCTGTGTTCTACAGCTTTATCTTAATCTTTGGAGTGCTTGGAAATGCAATTGCCCTCACTGTCATTTTTAAAAACAGGAAGAAGATCAACTCTACCACTCTCTATTCAACAAACCTTGTCTTCTCCGACCTCTTGTTTTGCATGGCCCTGCCTACGAGGATAACCTATTATGCTCTGGGTTTCCACTGGCCCTTTGGAGAAGCGCTATGCCGAGTAACTGCTCTCTTCTTTTATATCAACACCTACGCAGGTGTAAACTTCATGACATGCCTGAGCATCGACAGGTTTTTTGCTGTCGTCCACCCTTTCCGATACAAGATCAGAAGGATTAAATACGCCAAGGGCATTTGTGTATTTATCTGGTTTCTTGTATTTAGTCAAACTTTTCCATTGCTCATACAATCCATGTCACACAAAGAAGAAGAAAGGACTACATGTATGGAATATCCAAACTTTGAAAGAATCTCACATTTACCATTTATACTTCTTGCTGCATGTTTAATAGGGTACCTTATTCCCCTTGGGATTATTCTGTTTTGTTACTCTCAAATTAGCTGCAAACTTTTTCAGACTGCCAAGGAAAACCCACTGACTGAAAAATCAGGGATAAACAAAAAAGCCATCAATACAATTGTATTTGTGATTATAGTGTTCATCATCTGCTTTACTCCTTATCATGTTGCGATTATCCAACACATGATTAAAAAGCTTCAGAACGAACCCGTCTGCAGTGAAAAGCAAATTTTCCAGAAGTCGCTCCATTACACCGTGTTTCTGATGAATTTTAACTGCTGCCTAGATCCTTTTATCTATTTCTTCGCCTGCAAAGGATACAAGAGAACTGTAATGAAAATACTGAGACGACAAGTGAGTGTATCCATTTCAAGTGCTGCCAGGTCACATCACGAAGAAAGCTCACGTGATGTGGGAGAAACGCAGATGATGGTACTTGCAAAATCTTCCAATGGAAAGTTACCCGAAAAACCAAGCCTGTAGAGTGCACTGCAGCGAGGTGAGCTTAAAAATTCTGGATCTACAGTAAAGACTCTTTGTGCTCCCTGTGGCACAATGTCAGGAGGACTTTGTCAGCGTCAGGAAATCATGGAATGATGTTGGACTGAAAAACAATCATCACACGACAAGAGGAAAACTCAAAATAATCATTTTCCTAGCTGTATCATTTTGACAGATTTCATCATTTTTTCCAAACCTGTATCACCGTGAATGCTGAAATGTCATACTGAACAGACACATCTGGATGTTACTAAGTCAAAGACTTGACTCACATTCTAACGGATGTCCAACAAAGGAAGAAACTAGGAAGAGCTTACAATTCACCGTGACTAAAAATGGCACATTTGGAAAGGGCAAGACCTCTCTCTGAACTTCAGCTAAAGCACTATTGACAACTGTAGCAATGTTTTTGTCCAGTTACCGCACAGCCCAAATAATCAAACTCTGAAATAAAAAGAGTTAATTTCTGTGCACAATTCAACTATCACAAGTCTGTGGTGTATAGTCCTTTGGAGGTTCAAAGGTGAAACTGTCTTTTTACAGTATTTGGAGCATGAATGTCTTATTGGAAAATTAACACACATTATGTGGTCAAATATAACAGATGAAAAGCTAATGAACTGTGTGTTTCTCTCCAACATTATGTATCTCCCATATGTTAAGCCCCTTATTTTTCCAAGGTGCATTATTTCTTCACTCCTTTTTGCAAAGAAGGACTTCGCTTTTTTTCTTTTTCTAGTGTGTATTATAAAGAGCCTTTAAGTTGTATATAAATTATTTATAAATTTCAAAGTAAGTTGAAGCAAGCGAGCACAATATGAAAGCTGCACCATTTCGGTAGAAAGAGCAGTGACGGAGGATTAAACAGAATGTCCACTCAAGTTAGAAAGGGGCACAAGATAAAGGGTTTTGAAAGAAGAATAAATCTTCATAGCTGAATCACAAAGTGGTTGAGGTTGGAAGGGACTGCTAGAGATCATCTAGTCCAACCCTCCTGTTTCACCTAGAGTACGTGGCACAGGGTGGCATCCAGGCGGGTTTGGAAGATCTCCAGAGAAGGAGACTCCACAGCCTCTCTGGGCAGCCTGTTCCAGGGCTCTGTCACCCTCACAGGAAAGAAGTTCTTCCTCACATGGACATGGAACTGCCCGTGTTTCAACTTGCACCCATTACCCCATGTCCTGTCACTGGCCATCACTGAGAAATCACACACACAAAAAATAGTTGAATAGATTAATTCTACTGTGATGAGATGGTCACCTCTTTTTGAGCATTGATTATTCGAGAGATCAGCAAATGACAAGAGCAGGATGAGGCAGGAAAGAGCAAGCCTGACCATCACACCTTCTCAGAACATCTCTGCAATCTACTTGAGTAGATTGAAACCAAGCCAGAGACAAGACCAGATGAACCGACAGCTCCTACTGCAGTCGGCTCAATACTAGTATACATCCAGGATGCAAGGCTTGGGTTCCTGTTGTTATGCTTTTCCTTGATGTCTCCATTTCCTTCCCTACTTTATTCTTGGCCCCTACGTCTTTTGTCTTCTGTTTTATTAATATGGCTTCACTAGCCGACGTGACGTGGTAAATGCACTGAGACTAGGACAGAAAAGGAAAACTCCTGGTGAAAGCTATGCCAGGTCTTCACAGAATGGTTGCTACTCATTGTGCCTTTATTTCTCCAGCATTGAGGCTCTACAGAAAGTCATCTAAAAATACAGCTATGTTGGTCATCTTTGCAGTTCTCTTCTTTCTCACATGCAGTTCTCTACTGCAAAGTTGGGAGGGTCATATGTGAACAGCGGTAGCAGCAAAGAACTACTATGTTAACAACTACCACTTTTTTTTCCTCTTTAAAATGTAAAACAAAACAAAATCCCACTCTTTCACTCAGCTCTGTATTAATTTTCTTGTCAGTTTCAAAAGACAATATGCAGGTACAGAAAACAGAGGAATAAGAAAATATACTTCTTTGTAAACAGAAGAAGTTCCACTTAATTCTCTCAATTTTTCATTGTAGCACTTCTGTTCCTATTAGCATTTTAAGTAAACTGTTTTAAAACATCATTCAAAATGGTTGTTTCTGTAAAAATAAACAAATGATAAATCAATAAAATCAGGGATGAATCACCCATAAATGTCTAGAAATTGTAAAATAAAATGTATGTTTTATTAATAACATATCATTACAACCTCATTTTACTCTGTTAATGTCTGTTTGGGGGTTTCTGTTTGCTTGTTTTGTGGGATGCATTTGCTCCAGTTATGTTTATAAAACCCTTAATGCCAGAAGTCTTTTTATATTATCTGTCTGTAAAATACAATTCAAATGCATTTATAGCACAGCATTATGCATTTATTTACTTTTCAGTGGGAAAAAATTGAAAACCTAATCCTGCAATCTCACATCAGCTATTGTTTAAACTGAGACTTTGCTTTTAAATTGCATCAGCATTCTCAAATAACTCAGACGCAGCTCCAAATGGAGACTGCTTCCTTGTAGAATTAGGAAGGTTTCACATTATGCAGTTTGTTGATATCCAGCAAAGTAATGGTGTTGTCCTTATATATGTGGTGACCAGAGACAAATCCAAAGATTACACTGCAGGCACACACAGAAGTTCTGCTCCAAGATCCAGGTATATAATCCACAGTCAGGGTCCAGAGGCTAAGAAACTAGTGCTCTCTCCAATCATGCACAGACACAACTGAAATCATCCTCTAAAATCAAATTCCTTTCAAGCCACTCATTATCACCTCCAGGACAAAAGTACATATTCACATACATGCCCAGAAACAAAGTCTGGCTTGAAAATAAAATGGGGGCAAACCTGCAAGGTTCTCAACTGGTAAAAAGAGATGGACAAGAGAGAAGCAAGCTGCCACCTACCCAGGTGAGATGAGGAGAATCTTCTTTGGAAGTTGATGTCTAGTATATGCAATACATATGCACTAAGTTCTGTGGCAGTATGGAAATGGTCCTGAGAGGGAAAGGGTGCAGAATAAGGTAGAATAGGGGTGCAGAATACGGAAAATGGTCTTCAAGGCTGGGAGGTAGTACTGTTAACATTGGATTATTTAACCATGGACGAAACAGAAATCTTTCTTGAAGTCATGGACTATCCTAGAGAAAAAAAAATAGTATCCCAAGAAAGACAATAGACTGTGGAAGAGGCTAATAGAGGAGGTGATCCAGTTCTTGGCAGTACCTTCCAAACTGCTGCCCAAAGCCCCTCTGGCCTCCGAGAGGCTGCTGCCAGAAGGTTCAGTGTACACACCAGCCGTCAAGAAACGGGGCCTTGCCAAACAAGTTGGCCTGTTTCCGGTAAAGCCACGTTGACTGGAAGTGATATATACGTCCAGAGGAGGAAATCAGGTAGGATGTCTATCAATGAATGGAACTGTTCCCAAAAGAGCTCCATGGGATTACAGGGGGAAGAAAGTAGCTGTGAGCTCCTGGAATGACTAATGTAATTTCTCAGTTTGTGTTGAAAGCTGCACCATGTCTCTAGGCAAGCAAATGAGTCACACATTGATGAAGGACCAAGAGTGGAGAAAGGGAGGGTATTGAGGAAGATTTTCTTCATTCCAGAATGCTGGAAGCTGGCTGCATGGCTCTAGGACAGCCACTGGCTGCACAAAGGGTAGCAGTCATGTTCATGAGGATGACAGCGAGTAGAGCAGAAATGTGTGGTAAGGACTCTTGACACTCAATAGCGTCTCAAAGACTTCAGCTCTGCAGAAATGCCAAGACCCACATGTTGATTTTAAGCTTGGGTAATGAGACAGGCGTCAGGAGACAAACTGCTACAACAGCAGCTCCAAGGAGAAAGACCTGGGCCTCTTGTAGGACAGCAAGTTGACCAGGAGTCAGCTGTGTGCTCTCACAGCTAAGACCAACTGTCAGTAGTAGTGACTGTCCAGCAGGCCCAAATACATGATCTTTCCCCTCCATTTGTCACTCATGAGATGATCACATGTGGAGAACTGTGCCCAGCTCTAGGCTTCTCAGGACAAGAAAGACATGGATGCACGGGTACAAGTCCAACAGAGGGTCACCAAGATGATCACGGGGCTGGAGCACATGACAGACAAGGATGGGCCAAAATAATTTGGTCCATTCAGCCTGAAGCAGAGAAGAGGAAATACCTTTCTATAATCTGCAAGTACGAGTTTGCTATCTGCAAGGATATAGAGAAGCTAGAGCCAGACTCTTCCAGTAGGTGGGCAGCCACAGGATGAGAAACAGTCTAAGCAAGTTCGAATACAGGAAATTTTGACAAGGTGTAAGAGGTCAGAGGAGTATGTGTGGGGATGGTGCGTGCATTTGTAAACCATAAAGGTGCTAAAATACTGCTACAGGTTTCCCAAGGAAGTTGCAGAATCTCCATCTTTGGAGGTTTCCAAGATGCAACTAGACAAGTCCCTGAAAAAGTTAATCTGCTTAAACCTGCCTTCATCAGGACATTAGAGCAGATCATTTTTGGAATCTCTTCCAACCTAAGTTAGTCTATGATTCTGTAATCAGTTGTTGCATTCAAATACTTAGTTATCAAATTCTTAAGGATAAGAAGCATATGACAAAAAGGCACAAGGAGCACATGACAATGCTCAGAAAAATAAAAGCAAATAAAATGATGATGGAGCAAATGGTACACCACAGGTGTCTCCACCCAAGTCCAGAAAATAAAGTTCTACAGATATGTGTATAACAGTGTATAACAACCACCAGCAGTGCTTGAACACTGAAGTGTACAACACGTGAAAAAAAAAAAAACCCACACTCAACAACACAAGAGACATGCTTTTTCTACACAAGAATGTTTAGTGATTTCCCTCTTTTCTTCAGCCTGCTCAGGCAGAGCTAAGGATTGCTATCACCAGTGCTCAGACTAGTTCCACCAGCCGCCTTGGGCTGAAAGATATCAAAATATAACTGGAAACATGGAGATAAAAAACACAATTTTTTGTGGAATGCTATTGCTGCTGGATGCTTTTGGTGGCAGGCCTGGAAGCTAGGTATATGGAGATCCTGTCAGCAACATGGTCATTGCCTATTCAAAAAGTGCAACAGCAACTGCTCAAAATTATAAACATGCTACTATAAGCAATAAAGATGGTATGCGACATTCACCTTAGTGAAATATTTACTAGCATAGTCTTGCCTAAGTGCTAGCCTACAGACTAAGGTTATCTATCATACACCAACGTGCCCAAGCCCAATCATTTGCCTGAAGCAAAAATTTGAATTGATGTTTACATAGTATATGCCCAAAAATGTTTCACTGATCTTTTTTTTCCACATTTTAATCATTTTCTCCCCTCAGAAATCCCTCTCAGCTGCCTGCACTGTCTTCCTGAGTCAGAGGTCTTATTTTAACACATGCAAGCCCTCAAACAATTTTTCTTCCATCAGTATCCCCAGTCACTTTCTGAATTCAAACATAATTTTAATGTCTGTATTATCTTGCAGCAATAAGTCCCACAATTTAACTACCCTTGGTGTTCAGAGCTTTTTCATTTTGTATGTGACACCTGCTAGTTTCACTTAAAATCCTCTGCTTCTTATACTGGAAATGAGTGAACAGTGACTCCCTATTTACTCCCCACCCTGATATCGCTCATGATTTTGCAAACATGCCTAAAATCGGTTTCCCTCAATTCATCCAAATTCTTCTCCTATGAACAAACAGTTCATACTGTTGGTCACTTCATTCAAAATGAAGAGAGAGGAAGAAAAAGCAACAAATGCAAAGTGAAAATCCAACAGGGTTATAGCTGGTTGAGAGAAGAGATAGAAAACATCCCTATACAGTTGCATATCAAGAGCACTGACCTACTTTTCCTATCACAACAGCTTACTTAAAAGAGGGCTCATGTCCCATGACTGCCAAATTTGGATCATCTGGCTCAGATGCATTAAAGAAAGAAGACCAGGACCTTAAGGGACTGAAAAATGGGCTCAAAAACTTCATCAAATTCAACAAAATCAAATGTGACGCCCTGTATCTGAGCTGAGATAGCCCCACGCAGCAGTACAGAGTAGGCACTGACTGGACATGAGGCTGCTTTGCTCAGAGGGACCAAGTGTCCTGGTGGGCAAAAAGTTCATCAGGAGAATGGGTGCAACCCACAGCCAAATGTGTGCCAGGGTGCATTAGTAAAAGGGCTGAAGGATGAATCTTGCCCCTTGATTTGACACTTGTGAGATTACACCTCAAGCTCCGTGTTTCAGGATTCATGGTATAAGAAAGGTACTGACACACTGAAGCAAGTGCAGTGGAGGGTCATCAAAACGAGCAGATGGACGAAGCACTTGACATATGAAGAGCGGCTGAGAAAGCTGAGTTTGTCCAGTTTGAAGATGGAAGACTGCAGCAGTGTCTTCAACAACCTAGTGGGGAAGAGTGATGAAAAGACAGGGCCAGCATGTTCTTGGGATACACAGTAATGGGTTCAAGTTACAAGAAAAACCACAATCAAACATTAGAAAGCTGGGGGTTGTTTTTCTTCACTACTGTCAAATCTCCATCCTTAGAGATAGTCAGAACTCAATAAGACACAGTCCTGATGAGACTGGCATTGCTTTGAGAGCTGGACCAGACGATCTCCAGAGATTGCTTTTAACCTGCATTATTCTGTAATTGTAAAAAAACAAAATTAGTCAAAACTCTGATTAATCCACACAAGAAAGTACCATGAAATTCACTGACTTGGCAGTAAAACTAGCAAATAATACAGTTTTAGAAATCATCGAGTATTATCCTATGTTAAAGTTCTTATCTAACTGCCATCACTGGCATCCTTCTAAAAAGATAGCAAACTCAATACAAACTGGATTTCTTTCCAGTCTTTCCAAGATAGATTCATCTTTCTCAGCGTAAAAATATGAGTTTTTCCACTTCCTCTTCTCTTTCCCTCAGTGACAGATGTTGTGCAAAGGGGCAAGCTAAAAAAAAAGGCAGATTTTGCACCTGTTCTGAAGGCAGCAGTGTTTGCGGTTATCCCATCTCCTCTAGAAAAGTGTATGCACACTTGTACCATACACAAGGAGAGTCCTGTTCCTCACTCTAATAAGCTAGACTAGCAGTTTCATCCTTCCTGTGGCATGTAACTTTCGAGGGAAGTTGTGGTTATTTAGCAGAAGGCAGCCTACTTTAAATATAGAGATGCTGAAAACTGATTATTGTCAGCTTACAACCCTACAAAGCACCCAGCTAATGTATTAGCAGCAGCTGCTGGCATGAAGCAGCTAAGCCTCCGCAACTCAGACCAAGTGAAACTCTAATGTTACAATTTCTAAGCATGGAGAGAAGTAACAGTGACAGGGATCACTGTCCCTGGTTGGACAGGAAGAGGATGAAGCACCACCATCAACTGTGTGAGACTGACAAAAAAAAAAAAAAGTCAGAAATGAAGACTCTGGCAAAGTCATCAGACTATGCTGGCAAATCCAGGCAGGCCAAGCTTCGTTCTCTTCAAACAAATAAACAAACAAACCTCAAAGCATTCATGGCAAAAGCCATCTATCCAAACCAAGCCATTTTCCATCATAATCTTACTCCTTCACTCTGTTTAGCCCAAACCAACTAATTTAAATGCGCCTGAGCTAGCTACTTGGACATACACATGATAGTGTTATTTACTCTAAAAGCGTAAGAGAGGGCAAGGATTCATATCTCATACTTAACAGTATCTCATGATACCCCTTGGTGGCTTTCTTTCTAGATAAAAAACACAAAGTAAATGGTCAGATAGGACATCTGGCAAGAACTGTAGGCAAACTTATGCTATATGTCATCATAAAAAAAGTGGCCTGGAAAAGTACTTCAATGAGTTTTGTCAAGCTAGAAGAGTAAATGGTCTGACTCAGTAGGACCAAGAAAACACAAGAAATGCCATATGTTTTCATGGCACAATAAATTTATTATGTTTTCCTGGCAAAATTCTGCCATCTCTTTGCCCCCTTGCTTTGCTGCTGTACAGGTTGAAGGCCATTCTGCTAGCATCTTAGATCCATGTCCAGTATGGGGGAAGCATCTCCTGCCCCCTAGTGCCTCTACAGATGTCCCTATGGGTTGCCTGCTGCCTGTGGAAGCTGACCTTGGAGAAACTCATGCCCTTGGCTCAGAGGCTGCAGACCTGCACTGATGGCCGCTGCTGTGGAGGCACTTACTCACGTACATGTGAGGACTACAGCTCAGCATCTCCAGTCAGGCTGCCAAGCATCACCGTCGTCATGTATCGCTTGAGAGTGCTTCTTGTGCAGCAGGTTATTAATTCTTGCTTCAAGCAAATTACTAATGGTCAGAATTGTAACAAAAAATGCCACAGATGAGGTACCAATACAAACTTAGCACCATGATATATTTTAACTATGGATGAAATCTCATCTTCATATAGACTTGATTTTACAACTTAAAAAATCATTACTTAAATTTTTACAACTTAAATCTTTACAACTTAAAAAAACATTGTCTTAATCTTTAACATTTTGATCTGTCTTGAAGGACAAAGGAATCTTTAATTATTAACTGAGAGTGGTTAGAAGAGGTATAAGTGGTTATAAGTGGCTATAAGTGGTTATAAGGTTAACTATTCTGTCAGAATAATTATGATAAGCAACACATAATAATGTTCCTGAAATTGTGAAATTGCTTCTCAGAAATCTGATCTTAATGCTCTTTCAAGGGGCATTTTTAGTTGAAAACAAACACAGGAAACATACACACCTCATTGGCCACTGACACATGTGGCTAAAAACGTTTTTGCTACTCTCTTTTCATAGTTTTATTCAACTTGTCCAGCAGACTTGTCAAAGAAGCAAGGTCTAAACAAAGAAGAATTACAATTGATGTCCACCTAGTTCAACTACATGCTCACAGTGCGCAAAATAACTCTTCTGTATGGAGGACAAGGACAGCAGTGGCAAAGCAGGAGGTTAAAAAAACAAAAGATGCACCACAAAACTATAAAGGAATCTGTACTTTAGTTAAAAAGTAATGTTTGTTTAGATCAGGGACACTGCTATGACCCACAAGAAACCAGAACACTACCAGCACACTGAACTAACATATTTGCAATTGTGGAAGTAATAGAAGTATTTAATGAGAAAAAAAAATCTGTTTATCCACATTCTTAGTATTTATTTATTAGTTTTCTAATTGCCAAACACTATCAGGTAGGTATTTTTTTTTCCAAAAATAAAATCACTCTTTTTTTTCCTTAAATCAAAAAGTCCAAATTCACTAGATCAGAAAAGCCAATTAATTTTTGCTACTAGCAAAATGCAAGTGGATAATCTAATAGTAAAGCTTTAGAGAGAAGAATAAAGAAATAATGCAAGCAAATCAATGCTCTTAGAGAACAGTGAGCTCTCCTAACGTCTGTGAGAGCATGAATCACTGTTTCCATTGCAAGTATTTGGAATCAAGCAATGGTTGTAAGAAAGCATGGAATCGAAAAATGAATTAAACAAAACAAACCCCACCACCATTTAGTGTAACATCAGTGTACAACAACCACAGAGAATTAACATTAAACACTATGCGGTCTGGATGGAAAAAACACCTAAACGTTTTTAGTGGTAGGCTTGTTTCATACACAAAGGCTTCAGTGGTGGTGTTAACGAAACTACAAATATCTCAGAAGCTAATGAAATTTGTGGTTTATTTGTTCAATATATACTGGTGAAATAAAAATACACCTTAATCTGAAAACTTAGATTTTACCATATGAGTCTTCTTACTCGTACTTCCCCAAAATGTTTGCTGACTTTTGGTAACATTACCAAGCAACTGAAATACTGTTGTGTACTTCTGCTGGGGGCAACATCACCCTTTGCTCTGCCAGTTTGGCTTCCATGGTACCCTTGCAATGATTTGCAAAGGTATGGTTTGCAAAAGGTAACCACCAATCTAGCAGTTAAAATGTTACTGGAAAGAACAAAATTTCCACTTTTACATCTACTTCTCTCCTAGAAAACTGGCTACATGGCAACACAATTTCTGATTTAAAATTGAAATGATTTTATAAAAAAAAAAATCAGCACACTGCAGACAGGCATAAAGCATTTGCTTTTACTTCACAAAGTTGTGTGGCATTCACCAATTTATCTTTCGTCTCTCAATTTAGTTTTTAACTGTTTATTAACATGTTAGTACAAAGTAACTCCCTGAAGCAACCTCCCATCCTCTTCTCCCCTCAAAAGCCTTCATTACCATTTCTTTCTTCACACATAATAAGAGCAACAGAAACTGCCCGATGAGAACATATGTCTCTCTGGTCTGCTATTCGGCTGTTGGTAGACAAGGGCTAAATCACTCAGAGATGCAAGGTGTCTCATAACAGAATAACATGCCCATTGCGCAGTTTCGTCGTAACAGTTACTGGCTCTTCTTAGAAGCCTTGTTTAAAACCATGCAGCAGAGAAATCTCATTACAGCTCATTCATCTTTAAAAGGGGTAAGACAGCTGGTAATATTTAGGCAAGCTGGCAAAGACACATGTAATGTTTACCTCCATAAGTGGCTTATGAAGCGCTGTACTTGCCACAGAGATTCACTATGCCACAGGGCGGGACAGATTCTTGTGCTTCTCTCCCCTTAAGAAAATACACTTCCAACCTCAATAATTACACTTATTTCACAGATCTTTAATAATGACACGCTTGGTGCTTTTCACTTAATAAAAGCAATAATAAAACCCAAAGACGTGTGAAAGGCAGAATCCAGTGGTGACAACCTGCAGTTATGACCATGACTTAGTCCTCCCTGAATTTGAAAGGGGCAGCTCATCTCAGGAAAGCCCTCACACAGATGTGTCGCCCAGACGCATTCGATTCTTGGTAATGCTTCTCATCAGATTGCATCCTTTCTCTTCAATAACACTATCCAGCTGCACATTTGGTGTACATGCATGCACACACACCTGAGACACACAGCTATAGAGGACAGATTACTCATCCCAACCACAAATCAAAGGCATCTTATTTACTGTGAAAACAGAACAAAATGCCACTCAAGATACAGATTTTTCAGCTTCATGCAACAATCTCCAAACCCTCAGCAGATCCTCTGAAGACAACACAGGTTAAGAAATAGCTGATTTATCCACCTGTTAACAGGCTCAGCTGGCACTGCTGCGTACAGGGCTGAGCTCATGGCTGAAAATGACTTTTTGGTCTCTTTTCACTAAGGGCGTGCCCGGATAAACTGTGAGGAACCTTCTGGAGCAGGTGCCCTGCCACAACCGCTGCCCCGCTCTCTCAAAGGTCACTGACTCCACAACTCACAGGCACCCTGACTGGGGCTTCAGTAACAGCTGTGGATCTTGTGGTGTGGAGGCAGAGAGCGAGAAAGCGCCCGCGCTGCCTCCTGGCTGCCGGCTCCCACTGCCTCCCTTGCTCTGCCGCCTACGCTCATGCGCGCAGGAGCAAAAAGGTTATCCTTGCCTACCTAGGCTGAAGCCGTTGCATATTTGATATGAAGACAGAGAAGCTCAAGACACGAGGTCTCCATTCCTTCGGAGATGGCAGAGTAAGCTCTCTGGCATACGTGACAGACATCCGTATCTGGTAATAGTTGACAGAAAGACTAATGTGGGGGGAGAGGGGGCGCACCTTTACTATACACTCTTTGAGACTATATTATGCACAACAAGCATATCAAACACAGCAAATCATGACATATGGACATACTGCTACAAGTCTGCATAGATATGGTGCTATATACCACAACATGAATAAAAACTCCTTCCAAGTCTGAAAAAATCCCAGAGAAGGTACAACCAAGTAGCAATCAAATTCATGTTTGAGGGAAAGCTGAGCCTTTTACTTCTTTGTGAATGCAAAGACTAGAGAGCTAACAGTTGTGAAGGATTTGGACACTTATCCAGTTAGCTGCTCTCCACGAGCAACTCTGCTGAACTAAGGTGCAGACAACCTTACTCTGCTTGAAGCAGAGAGCTTGGGCCTTTCCTACCAGCCTCTCCCATGGTGCCAGGAGCGCCTGTGCTCCAGCACAGGTCCCCCTGACCCCCAGGCCATACATGTGCAACCCAAGGACGGACCCCACCGCGGGATGGACTCAAGGGAGCTTTTATCCCCAGCTTCCCACCAACTTAGGCTCTACACAAACCTCCATCTGAACAAAGACCTTTTAGCAGGTTCTGTATCCCGTGAAAAACTATAGGAGAGTGGAGCCCAAGCATGGTGGTTCATGATGAGCTATGTTGCTAAGCACATAAACTATATTTGCACCCTTTATTATGATACATCTTCATGGTAGCCATAGTATGTTGGAACTTGCTCCTGATATGACTCATTTATGTTCACAATTCTGACTGCAATGCTGTAGAACAGTCTTACCTGGCAACCTCTCAGCTCTCCTTCTGTAAATACTATTCATTATTTTTTGTGTGACCATTATTTTAAAGTACTTTTAAATTTTTGCTCCAAATTGGTACCACTTTATAATCAGAACATGTTAATAGAAATCATAACATGCCTCCAAATGATAAAAAATAGTAAAAAGGAATTTTAATGATCAGATCATCTTATTCAGTTTGGCTTGTTTCATAATATTCAAAAAATAGTTTCTCACAAACTCTTTTCCTTTCTGTTATCTTTCATATTGTCTTCTGATCTGTGGCAGCAGTTTGTCTTTTCTCAAACACAGCCCTGTAAGTATTATTCTAAGGCCCAGGCTGCTGTCAGGAAATAGCTTAGCTTCTTCATGACAAAAATAAAATAAAATTAAAAAAAAAAAAAAAGGCAAAGCACAGAACTGATTTCTTTGCAAAAATACTTCCCCATTAGGACTACCATATAATCATTTTTTTACAGCTACAGACCAAGGTGTCTGAAGCAAAGTGATGACTAAACAAAAGAAGTATATTCATTAGCCTAGACAAGCAGTAAGCATAAAAGAGGAAACTTTCAAAGAAAGTCATATTAACTACTCTTGTCACTTATACCTAAAGTCAGCAAAATCCTTCAATTTGACCTTGAGAAATAAAAGCTCTAATTTTTTTTATTCTCTAGTGAAACAATCACCTTACATCTTATTTCCCTGAATTGCAGCATCTTCTCTCTCACACCTACTGTTTTTTTAAAGTCTCAGACATACTAACAGTGACTTCTCAGGAAACCACTGAACTTATTAAATCAAGCTCTGTTCACCACTTAGGTAAATCAAGAGGGGTCACCCTTCCCTTTCCTTTTTTCTCTGAAGAAAACAATCATATACATTCTTCATTTTCCATCTTTCTTTCTCTTTCCCCCCACCCTGTTCAAATAATTAGCTGTCCTACCACTCACCAATAAAATCAAGGCAGTATATGATGGAGAAGGGATATTTTATGTCCTTTAAGAAATGATAGCAAATGCTCAAAAGAAAACAAAGAAATCAGTAATTCATGCTCACAGAACAGCCACTAGGAATACAATCAATTCATGTTTTAAACATGTACTGACTACCTCAATATTCTGTTTTTCTTCAGATCAAGCAACATGGGACACTGTCAACAGTAAGCCAAATTACAAACAATAGCCAAAATTATCATTTGTTCAGAATTGTTTGGCACAGACACTAACAATGAACTGCAGGATTTCCTTCTGAATTCCAAAGGGATTTCTACTTCCCTGCCTTCCTTTACTAAGGTTGAACATGAGGAACAAACAAGGTGTTGCTCCTTCCTCAAAGAGGAAGGGATTGGAAAAAAACATGCTGCCAGTAAAGAGAGAAAAAGTCGATGATCCCCATGATGATTATATAGCCTTATATAGCCCGAATATACAGCCCTCCAGAGTTAACTATTAAAATAAACAGATGCCTCTTATTCTTAGTACTGGGGAAGAAAGTGTCATTTGTTTTTAAGAAATCAGTTTAATCACAAACTTTGGAAACATGAACATCCACTCCTCAAAAAAACCCATGAGTTTTAGTAATAAACCTGCTGCTATTACACCCATTTTTTACAGGAACATATTAGACAAATATAATAAAACGAATCAGAATGGCAGAGGCTTTAAAAAATACAGGATTAGTTTTTAATTACTGTCTTTACATTTACATTATATGATCAAGCTAGAAGAATGACCAGTCTTGTCAGCATTCTTTGTTCTTCTTCCACCACTAGGAGTCTTCTAATTATCCACTTCTATAAGTTAAATTCAGAGTTATCCATAGTAAGGAAGCCATAGCTTGCTCAGGCTCAGAATTTTATCTTACCATTCAGAAAAGAAATGCAAGAGGGAAGACCTGTTGCAGAATATGCAGTACAATTATTTTTGTATAATAGAATTCATAGCTGTACAGTTACAAGAGCAGTAAGTTTACAGATCATGAGATAACTCCAATCTAAGACACAGTCAAAACGTTCTTGGCTATTTATAGTCAACTCTGCAGTGCAGCTGGTATAGTAGTGCAGATATATAAAGGACTCTATCTTCCATGACCCAGTTGTACCCGTTTACTGTTGCCCCAAAGATCTGCTGCAATACTAGTTAGAGATGCATAGATGGCAGCATTGAAACAGTGATTAATCTTCATCACACCACAGGCCAAAATGTGTTTCACAGAACTATCCTAACTCCTGCACCATGGAAAACTTCTCATTGAAAGCTAAACCCAAATCCAAATGTGTAAGGCCACACATGTCTTAGAACCTACTGATAAAAGTATCCAACCAGGAAATGACTGGCATCAAAAAGAGGCCAAATCCAACATCAGTATTGAAAGATACTAGATCAAGCTCCCATTGGCAGCTATGAAAGTTTGGACATTACCATCTTGGACACGAACTACATCACATAAATGAGCATGCTGAGCTATGGGCTGCCAGCATATTTCCTAGAGTAACTACCACATGTTGTCAAAATAGAAAGAAGAAAAAAAATACAGAAATGTCTCCACCTTCATCTTTACTCTTCCTCTACTGCACCTTGTTCACAATGGAGCTTTGCACTTCCTCCCATTTCTGCTGCACTCCAGTCCGGGTAAGCACCAGATGTTTGGTGGCCCACATCATCACACAGCACAGAGTTATAGGCAGTGCCCAGATGCACGTGATAAAGATAAAATTGCATTAACACCTAGTATGACTTGAAGGCATAAAATGAGAATGTCCAGAGAACATTAACTAAACAAGTTCCAGCTTGGCTTCACAAGCTCATCCTGTCTTGACTTGATGTCTACCAAGATCACATCCTGTCTTGACTTGAGGTCTACCAAGATCACATCTACCTAGATAAAAATCAAACTTCAAATCCACACTCTACCTTATTCAGCTACATATGAAAGATGTCTCTTATCGGTGTAAAGCTCAAAAGTTTCAGCTCCTCCCTTTGTAGTATTTTTTCACTATAGGTCAATAGATGTTCAGAAAAGATAACAGCCCTCTCATTGGACCAGCCTCAGGAACTACACAGGGCTACAATGAAAAGGGCATTAAGGACCTTTTTTTCTTACCTTTTCAAGACCAAAAGGAAGAGCATTTCAAACAGCAGAAAGGAACAGCTCACTGAGAGTCAGCCTTCACCATGCACTGGGGTGCTGCAGTTCCTTTGTTTCCCCCACAGACACACACAGTAGCAGCTGTAAAATAAAGAGTGACGACAAAACAGCACATCTGCATGTCAGGAGTGCGAGCAAGACCATGACTTCTTGGGGAAAACACTACGATCAGTGAGCAGCCAGCTCTGCAGCCTCCCTTTGGCAGCTCACAGCACGGGCTGGTTCAGGGGCAAGTTCCAGGCAGAAAGTGCTCTGCCGCTCAGCAGTGCTGAGCACACAAACCAGGCAAGCCCACTCTGCAAGGCCCCTTTCCCATCTCGCCTACTTTCTCCTGCCAGCCCAGCCTCACCGGCAGTGTTTCGAGTTTCACTTGCCTGTGTTCACTGACGTGTGCCCGAGGCAGGTGGCACAGAGAGCACACTTGAAGCAGACACTACACCACAGCAAAGCTACCTGTCCGCGGTGCAGATCCGTGCAAAGCAAATCTGACGAAGATGTCATTCAATATAAAGCACAGCTCCCCTATTGCAACAGCTGCACAGCTTCCTCTGCAACTTCATACAAACACCTGGAATTAAACACCTAACAGAAATGGCAAAACATTTGCAGCAGTTTTTATTATGCTGCTTCTGTTTATACACATTGAAGTTAGTAACAAAACACACTGAAGTTAGTAACAGAGCACAAAGATTGCCCAGGTTCCAAAACTCTGAGGAGTCTGAACAATTTTCCCTACTAATATCAAAAGAATCTGAGCACAAGCAACTCCAAATAAAGACACCTCTCCTGAAACATTAACTCTACTCCTGAGCAGCACATCAAATTTCAGAACAGGATTCCTACAAATCGAGGTCTTTTAAGAGTAGTTTAATAATAAAAGATAACAAACTTAGTCAGGAAAGAACATCTAAAAGAGCTCTCCTAGTCATTTTCAAACAAGTAACATTGCATAGTTGCTGATGAGGTATATAGATGAAAGAGATGAATATTCATACACATTTTAAATAGCTATGAAATATTTGTCAAAAGAAATCTATTTGGGGGAAGATAGCTGCCTCCCAACATAGGAGAGTGCAGGTAGAATGCAGGAGAACGGAGACTCTGCATTTTAAGAAACATGCCAAACGTGATATGAGCAGGTAACAAACACGGATGAAGCTCTTCTGGTATTTACTTAAAAGGGACTGTACACACTGAGAGGCTGCTGGGGTGCAATAGCCCACTGCTGTGCTCCCATCAGACATCTCAGAGACAAGACTTGCACCTCAGTTTGGTTTTGAAGGGTTTTGTGGCTGTCTAAGGCTGACAATGCTGAACATCTGAACTGCACATGAAACGCGCTGTTACCTTAGGGCAGTTAGTGACCCGGTATGCGCATAGGCTGCTGCAGCACAACAAAAAAGGAAGAAAAACGGATTAACATTTTCTTCCCCCCCTCCTTTTTTTCCCTTTTACATTAAAGAAAAACCTGGAACTTGTTGCTCAAACCATACCAAATTCTAACTCAGCATATTGGAAATGCAAACTGTGTCAGTAATCAGAATACGCCAGGTCAGGCTCTTAAACTGCTTCATTTCCTATTCCAACAGCTGTGCTCCATACCGTGTTTGTATCCACTCACATGCCAAGGAATGGGAAGGAGGGACAGCTATACCATGCAGCGGCCTCTGCATTACACATACATTGCAAAACCGGATGCATTTGCATTAAATAGGTGCATTCAGAAGCAATACAGCTTCTCCTCTGCGTGTTCTGAACTTTCAGAGCTGTTAAATATAATATGGCAATAAGAAAAAGAGGCACAACTTCAGTAAGATTACGAACTGTAACCCTAAACTGCATGTGCACTCACTCACAAGAGAAAGCTGGTAAGTTACCAGCCACGTGGAAGACACCTGCTTCCTGTGTTGCTGGGGCACTGGACTGTGCCAAAAGCTTCAGTTCTCCTTTCTTTCCAGTAAGTCCAAATGATAGAACATTCAGAGGGAAAAGCAGAGCACGAAGCAAGACCGTTTACACCAAGATGAGGCAAAGGATAATCCTCCAGTCCTTCCAGATGCAGAGCTTTCCTCTATCAGCCAGATAAAGCTTCTGCCATGTGGTAAGCGGACAGGCAAAACATTCCCCTCTATCATGAGTAAGCCCTTGAGAAACTAAGCACTACATTACTCCTTTAAAAGCAATCCTTCCATATTTTACGCTCAGATCAGTGCAAGTTATGAAGTTGGTTTCTTCTAAGGCTGACCTCCAGGTAGTGAAAAGATGGCAACAGACTATGTGTGCACTCTGCCTTATCCTCAAACATAAAATACATTGGCTTAGCTAGGCACTAGGTGAAGACAGGTGTAACATAGCAAACACAACTAAGGTATTTTTCTCATTTAAATGCTCAGATTTATCCTTTTTTTTTTTTTTYTTTTGCTGTTCTGAAGTTATTTTAGCAGAAAGCAGAAGCTGAAGTGGTGGAGCCACCCTTCAGATGGGAACCAAAGCAAGACACTCATCTCTAGCCGTTAACATAGCAAGACATCAAAAATAAAATCAGGTGCTTCCTATGACAAAAACTGAAGTGAGACGAGAATACAGTCTATGTCCATCAACCTGTTTTTTCAAATCACAGCACAGATTTGCACTACGGAGCTGCCGTGGTGCTTACACCCAAGTGTTGATCACCAGCACCAGCAGCACCCGCATACACGCTGGCAAGAAAGAGTCCACACACTCAGGTGCTTGAGTAACCCCCTGCAAATGCTCCAGCTCGGCGGGAAGGCCTTCAAGTCTGCCAACAGGCGAGTGGTTTTGCCTGCTGCTTCTTGGCAAAGCGGCTGAAAAGCCTGAGTAAAAGCAAAACACAGCCTGTAATTTATATGCTCTGACAAACCAGCTAGTCAGATAAAAACCCACTAAACTCAACAGAGTGGTTTACATAGGTGAATAAGCACCAACTCAGATGCTTGATTTCATTCCAGTAAATTTCAGAAAATATTACCTTCACTGTAGAGTTGTCAGCCAAATCCTTCAAACGGAATTACACTCGTGTAAAATATCAACCTCTCAACTCTTCCTCAAAAAATCACAAGCTAAGAGAGAGCTTAAAGTGCACAACTCTTCCAAACCTAGCCTCAGCATGGGGCTGCTTGCCACCCAAAACCAGAATTCATTCTATACTGCCTTGCCAGCCAAGGCGGGCATGCCCCATCCATCTGCTTGCCTATGTACATTCATAAGATATTTCAGGCTGGAATTCCTAGGATAATTGAGACTCAGCAGGTCGAGATTATTTCTCAAAGAATAAAACAGTCTTGTCGAGAAGAGCTGAAAAGCCTAGTTATTCCCTTTCAGGAGCTGTGAGAAAGAAACAGCCAGGAAGACAGACACATTCTTAAACACTAACATGTTAAAATAAAGAAAGTGTTAATGAATTTCCAATGAGCTTCAAAACAGTTTGAGTGACTCATTCTACCCCCACCCTTTCCAAAATTGTTATGCTAATGATGAAACCACTAAATAGTTTTCAACACTGCTCAGTCCTTTAGGTTTTTTTTTGTAAAAAACATCCTTTTAAGATATTCATTAACACCCCTCCACTTTTTTCCCCCCTTCAATAGAACATGTATAAGCACTTATTTTGGAAGACATAATTACTTGTATTTTTGCAGGATAGACTGGGTAGGATTTAGAGCTTATTGTATTTTAGAGATCTTTGGAATGATCACAAAATTAGCTTGATATTAGCTTACCTGAACAGGAAAGTCCAAATATTTAGATATCAGTAATACACTGTACTAGGCTCCTCCCAATGGCTACTAAACCTGTCAGTGTCTCGTGAAAACATTTAGAGGCTACCACAGTCCAGATATAAACTGCAGAATTCCAGGAGACTGTATTTTTCACAAAAGCTCACTTTTCATAAAGACTAAAACCTCTCTTAGTTTCTGCAAAAATGTTAAAAGGCATGTTACTATTTCAGATAGCAATTAGAACGCAGGCATAGCATACTGTGTTAGTTAACTGCCTTAAGTACAGACCTATGCGAAGTAGCTCACTGAAATGAGTCCAACTTCCCATTTCAAAGGTAAGCAGTTACTGTCACTTCCAGGCTCTCACTGCTCATACAAACAAAACTGGGGATTTCCACAAAACCAGATGACTACCTACAGAGAACAACATATTTAAACCACACTTATTATAAATTACTGCATAATCAAGCTGTGTATTCTTGTAGATACTTTCATCAGCTGAAAACATGCTTTTCTTATGTAATAAATACTTAATTAGCTGTTTTATAAATACCCACAGTTTGACAGCTCATTTAGACCATACTGGAAAAGCACTTGTTGCAAGAGAGCCAAATTATCAGCTCACAGCCACCACAAGCGAACTAGTACATATGAGAAATGTTAACAAGTCACTTTCAAAGCACGGCCAATAAAAGAGCCCAGGACCAGCTACCCTGCGTCACTGCTTCCTGCTCTGAAGAGCAGCTTCTATTTTAGCATAGTGAGGCTGAGCACAGAAGAAGAGGAAGTCTCAGCCTTCTGCAGAGCTGAGGCTATGAAATGAGCATCACCCAAGAAATGCTGTAGTGCACAACAGGTGAGTAACAACCCATTATTTTATACTAACACAGCAGTAACTGTGATGTCTATATGTACTGCTAAGATGGACTTCTTCCTGCAGAAGTTGAATGCATGCTCATATTCTAGGACTAATGAAAGTAAGTGTAATTTAAGTTTGTCACAGGTGACAGAACACATGGACCAGTGTCAGGCAGTCCTTTAAAATTAAAGAGGATGGACATTTGGAAACCAGTGACTCTATGAGCTTTCCAGAAAGCGCTTTTATCAATATAAATAAGTAACCGTTCCCATTTGGAAATACAGCAACTAGGGCAAAATCAGCCAGAAAGAGACAACTGAAAAGAATCTACTTGGGCTGGTTTATCCATGCAGACAAATACTGATAAAAACAGCAGCAGCTGCATTTGTATACAAATGAAGATTGGCAAGTACACTATTTTTTCAATACTCATTCTTTCTTATCCAGATGATGTCAAATTTCAGATTTTTAAAAGTTAAATTTTCAATAAATACATAAGAACACTGACATGTGTTTTAACCTACCAACTCTAGAAATGGCATCTTCAGCAACTAAACCAGAAACCCCTTTTTGTTTTACCACGTCCCTCCTTTGCTGTGGCACAAACTTGAAGTGATCTGTGGACAAGTCACGGGAGCGCAGGCTTTCCTGCTGCAAGCTCAAGCCAGACCCAGCTTCCCTGTTCCCATCAAGATGGGCCTGCTGGTTATTTCAAAAACAGGACACAAGCAGAAATAATGACAAACATGGCAAGTCCGAAAGAGAGATGAGCAAAACCAATATCCACATTATTAATAGTAATTTATAAAAACTCAGTTCTTCTCTACATTGCTACTCATTGTATCTGTTAAAACAGTCATGATCTTGATGCAATTTGCAAGGCACTATGTCATCCCATTAAAAAGAGGGCAGAAAAAAAAGGAGAAAAAAAACCAAAGGAAAAGCATATTCATTTTTTTTATGAGGGCTTTTACTGTTCTTGTTTAAGAATACTTTCACAGTGCAGCAAAGAATGACTGTACTATAGTCACATCACATGGCTTTGCTGGAAGAGTTGGGATCACACAGCTTTAAATAAGGTTTCTTAAGCATTTCTAACAATGTCAACCCACATTTAATTTCTTTTTTTTAAAGTAATATTAGCAGAATTTTATGCAGTGATAAAAACGGATCAGTGTGACAGAAAATATTTCAGCTGTGCTATAATCCTGTGCAACAATCATTTTCTGTAAGCATTTGGCATCTACTGTTCAGTGAGACTTCCTATAGCTTTTGCATTTTTTACATTTTTTTTTAGCATTTGTTACACAATTTGCTATTTCAGAGGCTAGTTCTTCTCAAAATAAGCTGGTATTTGCCATTCAAACCAGGCTACTAAATTAACACACCTTGGTTAAATCTACATCTTTCCTACACCTCTGAATAAAATGCATATTAAAATATTTTAAATACTTTAGTAAATATTTAGTGAATACACAAAATCTATGCAGTAAACATAAGAGCTGTTTTTAAAAAAGAAAATATTTTTCCACTTTGTGGGATAACATGCACAATTACTACGTATTCTTCTGCTACTGAGAAAGCTTTGGTGCCTAATGATGCTGTGGAGTTAACTGGCTGTTTGTCACCAGTGGGAGGATGAAGAAAGAAATTACTCGGCTTTCCTCCTCCTCTTCTACAGCAAATTGCCTCAGGGTTGGGTAAACAGCCCAACAAGAGGAATCCTCCCATGCAAAAGGTCATGACGCTGTCATTGGCATTTCTAAAGCCAAAAACCAGAAATCTGGGCCAGGGCCAAACTAACCAAAGCACCTAGGCAACCACCAGGAAAAGTCACCTTCCTCAGGTAGCTCCAGAGGAAGCTAAGGGATCCCCTCCTGCAGCTCTCAGCAGCGGAGCACCGACAAAACCTCAGATTCCCAACTCACACAGCTAAGAAGCTGGGAGCAGCAACACAACCATGCTTGGGAGCAGCAGGCCCACAAAGATATCCACAAGTGCTTGCACCAAAAAATACCCTACCCATTTGCTCTCACACTGCACTCCTTTCTGTCTTCTCACCTTTTTAAATGGGAAGTCTACACATTTATTCATACCCTACATATGTCATGTGCCTCATCCTGAATCACTGGGAATAAATACTATATTAGAACCTAAGTAGCTATAGAAAACAGTTAAAAACTATTTTCTATGAGTAACCACATGCATCTACTCTTTTGGAATCAATGTAGCTTCCTACACAGATAAAAGGTAATGTAAATACTCCACATATCCAAATATCACCACACACCATTAAATATTTTAATTATTTTTAGTCACTAATTTTCAACCAGATCAACTTTAAGAAATAATTTGTTTTGAAAGTAGCCCTCTTACTTCCATGACAAAAAACAGTTTGTCTAATTTTCTGCTATTATAGCAAATTCAAAAACAACTGGTTGATCTTAACTTTCTTCCTGATTTCTTCTTTAGGAAATCTCTCAAGTAATTCAAGATTTTTTTAAAAGCTTATAAATACTGCTTCCCACATGACTGAAGGTACATGTACTTTCTTCAGGGCACAGACCGTATTTGTAAACAGGCAACAGGGCTAGTTCATTTTGACAACCAAACAAAAGAATTGTGTTATTAAATCACAACCTGTGAAAATCATCATCTTGTTTGTTTTTAAAGGAAGCTTTGAGATTGTACTAGATTGAGAATAACCTTTATACTTTTATTTACTTTTAGGTTATTTATGGGGTATGAAAATTATTCCTAAACTCACTTAGAAGATGACATTGGCAAATCAGCACCCTGAAGAATACAGGATCGCATCACTGGTCTTTTACAGCTTCATATTTGTGGTGGGATTTCTAGTGAATGCCACTGCGCTATGGGTTTTCAGCTGCACTACCAAGAAGAGAACAACTATCACTGTGTACATGATGAACGTGGCATTACTTGACTTGATTTTTATCTTTTCCTTGCCTTTTCGGATAATCTACCATGGGAAAGAGATATGGCCTTTTGGAGACACCTTCTGTCGGATTATCAGTGCTTTCACTGTTTTTTACCCAGCCATTGCCCTGTGGTTGCTTACTTTTATCAGTGTAGACAGATTTATGGCTATTGTCCAGCCCAAACACGTTAAAGAACTAAAAAATACAAAAAAAGCTCTGTTGGCTTGCACTTTAATCTGGGTAATGACCCTCGCGACAACTTCCCCACTGCTGTTTTTATCTTCGGATCCAGACAGAGACTCCAATTTTACCACTTGCATTAAGATGCTGGATATAATCCACTTGAAGGAAGTGAATACATTGAACTTTTCTCGTCTGATTTTTTTCTTCTTAGTACCTCTCTTTATCATGATGGGATGTTACTTAGTTATTATTTACAATTTTATCCGTGGCAAAACTTCCAAGCTGAAGCCTAAGGCCAAGGAGAGATCCATTAGAATCATAGTGACTTTAATTGCCCAAGTACTCCTCTGCTTTGTACCCTTCCACATTTGCTTCTCCTTCCTGATGCTGCAGGTTGCAGATACAACTTACAACCCCTGGGCTGCCTTCACTACCTTTCTCATGAATCTCAGCACATGCTTAGATGTTATTCTGTACTACATTGTCTCCAAGCAATTTCAGGCAAGAGTCATCAGCGTAATCCTTTATCGAAATTACCTTCGAAGTGTGCGCAGGAAGAGCTTTCGAACTGCAAGTGTAAGATCACTCAGTAATTTGAATAGTGAAATGATATAAGGGGGGAAAAAAAGTCAGTGGAATTTTTTAATTCTTTTCCTGAATTCTAGCATTTTAACTACACTGAACGATGTTCTGCACCCAGAAGTAACAGATACATTGATTGATTGCACTGTAGCTGTGAAGCCAACAGGGTAATAACTGCATTCATATTTGCTTAACACTTTTTGCAAAACTGGAATGAACAAAAACTGCTGTCCAAAAGTGTCCTCTCTAAAAATTGTAGATATTGTGGAAGATGAAAGAGTGACCATTATTATAATAAAGCATAGAAAAAAATGTATTTTGATGCTTTTATATATATATATATATATATAATATTTGCATAGACAAGTTTACCTGAAACTAGCAGGTTATGCTTCTGAGTTGGCTCCATTCTCTCAAGATCAACATATCAATATGATTTAAGAGAAAGTACATACAGGTGACATTTACCTAAAAATTTAACAAGCTTTTTTTGTGACTGATAACACTCTGCAATCATAGGTAAAAATGTCATCAAAAAGTGTAAGAGTTGACCTGTTCATTGGCTTCTTAAACGAGTCATGCATACATTATACTCTGTCCTCACACAAAGTATCTTTTCACAGAATTGAAAGTACTGATTCTGTCCAGACACACTAGCAGCTCAGGTCCCTGCAATTAAGGTTTAAAGTAGCAAACATCATAAAAATAACTGCAGTATTACTCAAGCTTTCAACCCTTTTTGAATATATGCATACTACAAGAAATATAACTACTTTTATAATATCAAACACATGTTTTTTCTTCCTTAAATCCACTTTTAGCTACTTCCAAGAGATGTACTATACAAGTTGAAACCAGAAAGTCTTGCATGGCATTCAGTATTAAAAATCTGTCTCCAAGAGCTTTTATTACTACCTCGGAGCCCGCAACATATGGAAACTCAAGCCTACATTGAGACTGGTCTCCCTTGTCATAAGCTTAACCACAAAGGCTCTGCAAGCTCTCCAGCTCTACTCTTAACATACTCTAACACAGTGAGAGTAATCTCTTACTAAAAAGTGCAGAAATATCAAAAACAGGTTACATGAAATTGAATCACTGAATACCCTAAAGTTTCAAATGAACTTCAAATGAAAACATTAGATGTAATAACATACTCTAGCACTCAGTTTCTGACACACAATCATATGAAATACCAGTATAAAATGCTTGTAACTGTATGTCCATTTAAAAATGAACACCATTATATGACATAGGTAACTTTGTCATCTTTGTAATTTAAGAAAGAAATCAGCACCAAACTTGAGATTCATTGAACAGAAAATAAAATCAGCAACATCCTGCAGCACACTGCAAGCCACATTTCAATCACACCAGCAGTGAAATGGAGACTAACAGAATGAAAAATAGACATTATATGGATAAATTATTAATAAATTAAAATAGATCACAACCGGGAAATGAATGTTCCAAAATGTAATAGGTATGGAATGACATTCGCACAATAATTAAAAAGAGGATTAAATTTAAATTTGATTGAAAAGTTTTATTCACTAAAATCTGCACAAAATAATCTCTTGAATTTACATACAAAATTACCAGAATTGAAACACCCATTAAGAGCTACTTACAAACCAGAAGGCAAGCTGTTGATGGTGAAGCCAAATATATACTGAGCCAGTTCCACAAAGAGAAGATCAAACAAAGCAGAGAGCATCCAGGCACCCAGTAAAAATGACTGGAGAGGGGAGAAAAAAAAAGGTATATCCCAAAGAGGTTAATTTCATTTTAATTCAACTGTTTAGAGTTAAGGTTTTAATATATCTTGGGAAAGAGAAACTCCACTTTTTTATTTATTCAATTAAACCAGACCTAGCTTTTAGTACAGCATAATTTCACATATAAATGTTCAGATACTGATGAAAAAGTCTTAGAATTTAATCTGGCAATGTTCAGACACTGATGAAAAAGTCTTAGAATTTAATTTGGCTCCGGTAACTTTCATTTGATATTGTTGCAAACATTACTTAGAATAATCCACTGAATAAAAATATACCAATAAACTTTTGTTTGTAGAAATAAATTCACTTTAAAACCCTTTAAAATATACTTCCACATAAAATGTTAGCAATAAAGTTGTTCAATCCAAGACTAAAAGATTCTAAAAGGAATAGAAAATAGTTTATATTAAAAAAAGTATAACAAGAACTTACTGAAAATTTTCTGCTGCCATATCTTCTTTCAAATATTCTAAAGTTATAAATAAGCAGACTGCTGCAGAATGTGTCTTTCAGATCAAGACATACTGTTCTCCCACATAGAAGTCTCCAAATCTAGAAGATTAAAGATTACCATGTTAAATATCTTCTCCCTGCCTCATAGAAACTCCTTACAGAATTTCTGCCCATAGCAAAAGTAATACTGAAGAAAGATAACAGAAATATGTTAGAACAGTTAAGCAGAAAGATACTGACAGAAGAATGTTCAGCAGTAGGGTGCAAGAAGCGTGTTTAAAAATGGAATGGTTTTCTAGGAAGAGGTCCATTTGTTAAAATACACTTATTTAAATCAAGGCAAATCCATTTTTATGACCCCTGTTCACATTTACAAATAGAAATCATAACCCCAGTTAATCATAGAATCAGAGTCATTTGTTTTTGACGCGACTGGAAAAATGATCTAGTCCAATGTAATGCTCAAAGCAGGTGCAATTGGACCAGTTTACCCAGAGACTCATCCTATTGTGTCCTGAACATTCCCAAGGATGGAGAACCTCTTTGGGCAACCTGTTCCAATGTTTTCCCACCATTATGTCTTATATTAAAAAGAAAAAAAACTAAGCAAAATAATAAAATCCACATACACATATCTAATTGTAATTTCTCATGTTCCAACTTGTATCAATAACCTCTCGTTCTGTATCTGCCTACCTCCGAGCATCTGGCTCCAGCTTTATACCCCTGCAGACAGCAAATCCCTACATGCAGGCAGCAAGAAGGTGCTTCCCTTTGCCTTCTCCAAGCTGCAGAGATCCTGTTCTTTTGGTCCTTCCTTGTATGGCACATGCTGCAGCTCTTTAATTATCCAGTGCACTTTTTCCCGTGTGTCCATGTCTTTTTTGCACTGCTGTGCCCAGAAGAGGACATAGTACTGGTATTCTCTATGTGTTCTTACAGACAGTTGCCTGGACCTGCTGGCCAGCCTCTCACTAATATAGCTGAGACAGCTGCTTGTCTCCACAGTTACGAAAGTCCTTTTTCCAGTCACAAGGTACCTTCACCAACTTCCATGATTTTTTTTAAAGATATCAGGAAGAGGCCTCACAATTCCATTTCCAGCCCCTTTGGCACCACTGAAGCCACCTGGTCCCACTGAATTGTGGGTGGGCAGGTGACATAAGTGATCTCTTACTGTGTCTTCCCCTATGCATTGGGGCTGCATCACTCCCACAAACTCTGGTAGGAGGCTCAGGGGCCTTTAAAGCCTGAGGACAAATCTTACCGTAACAAATGGATGTCCAAAAGGCAGGGAATATTTCAGTCTTTACCATGTCCTTTCTCACTATGTTCTCTCCTCACTGAGCATAACTTAATCATCTTTTACGGCTTAAAGGCTACAGTCAGCATCCTCAAAGACATTCAGCTGACTAAATACTTCTTTGACTATAAAACCTTTGGGGAATGGTAATTACAGAGGCATTTGCTGACCTTTCCCTGCTCAGCAACAGTACACTGCTTCCAAACAAGAAAAAAAGTCAACAACTCCCACCCCCCACCCCGTCCTGCCAAAAAAATAAAATAAAATAACAATAAAACATACCTAATGACATCTCTAAAAGTAGGCTCTCCATCATTAGACTGATATCACAGAATTCCTTAATTAAGCAGACAGTAAAATCTTACAAGGCATAATGCCTAAATTAGATAAAATATCCTGTTTTGAGTTAAGAATGAGCTACAAGTTTCTAGTATGATAACTAATTCTGCAGATTGCTGAGGGGCATGACAAGTTCTCCACTTGGAGTTCTCAAACTGGGAACAGCTGGCAAATTTTAGTTTCCCATAATTTCTGAAAGTGGAAGTTAAAATGTATGGCCTCTGTTCTTTAATGAAATAATTTATAATCAATGTAGCTGATCATAAATAGCCCTTTTCGGCTTCAATCGGAATAACATAATGACATTCATATAAAAATATTTTACATTATTACACTCCATTCACAGTGAGCTTCCAAAGTGTCAGTAGCTGGAAGGTGAGAGGATACAAAAAATACCATTTTCTAAACAGGATTATGTCAACAGCTTCAGATGAGTTTTTCCCTTTTTTCCAAAAAGTGGATAATAGTCTGTCACATACCATGGTCCACTAGGGTAATGTAGTAAAAGATAAAGAACAAATTAGTCTAAGACAGTGAAAAGGGAGAAGAAAAAAAAAATACAGAAGAGAGAAGTAAAGCTGCTGAGAAAAAAAAAATCATATAGAAGACAGTATTTTTATTTTGTGTGAAAAGATATTGCAACTGACTCTTACCTGAAATTCCTCCTTTATAGCTTGTAGGTTATATGCAAAGAACTTCTGATAATGTTGGAAGAGTAGAGTCAGTAGAATTGAGATGGCGCTTGGGACTAGCAACAGGCTCTTTGACAAAGGTGCTTTATCTTAAAGACAGAAAGCAAAACAAATGTCATTTTAGAGAAAAAGCTCTCACTTGTTAAAATATGTTGACACATTGAGACAAGTGACTGGAACACATAAACATATCTTGATTTAACTTACCTTCCAAGTAGACAGGAAAAAATGCGCCAACAAAGAAAAGTCTTTCACAGTTGAACATTAATCAGATTTTTTTTCCCAACATTTCTCACGGAATTAACTGTCTGGCTAAAACCAAACCAAGGTTGTCTGTACCTATGGCAGTCCTGCAAGGCCCCTACATAAGATACTACAACATTGCAGGTTAAAAGAGGCCTCTTTCTTGATAGCAAAATATACATGCAAATCTAGTCACAACAATTATATACATGTCCTTTGCTTTAGGGATTAGGACTAACTTCTGTTCTTGAATCTATGAATCAGGAAACACCTGAGAAAATGTCCCAGTCCACCACGTTTTTAAGTTAGTTTACATGACATTCATATGTGTGAACAACATCCAAAAATCACTACAGCTATTAAGGAAGAAATTAATAAAACAGGAAAGTCTGTGAAATCAGAATTTCTCTCCCCCCTACAAGCATGACTTTCAAACAGAACACTTGTAAGAAAGCAAGCAGAGAAGCTTTACAATATACACTTACTGAAAACTGTCTGGTGGAATATTCGGCGCAATACACCCAGCAGTTCACCTCAAGCTGTGTCTGTATAGTCGCAGCAACAGAACAGAGACACTCGCCCAACAATTCAAGCCAAGGCAGAAGTTGAAATATTGTTTATTCTATGACTTTTCTCCTCCTCAGACACACAACTTTAATAACATCTTCCTTCTTCCCCAAAGATCCTAGTTATAGCATGCGATGTATTGACTTATGGACAACTGCTCTTTTGCAAGATGTTATCATTAAATTATTTTTAGATAACAAAAAGAATGATATTACTAATTTAAAAATACTAATAAGCAGTAATGCATAGGAGTGCAGAAAACCAGCAGCATAAAAAGCAGTGTAATACAGCAAACATTTGGTATGGTATCTAGATATAAGGACCCTCATAAGTCAATAACATCTGCTCCACACTAGAAAAATGAGTTGCTAGTGAAAGAATATGACAGTAGGCACCAAAGCCAAAATTTTATGGTACAGCCTTATTTCCAGGAAAAATATGGCACCGCTTTATGTAACTTAAGCATGACCCTTGTCCGGATATTAACTAATGGCTTCAAAAAGAGCATTCATGGAAAAAGAGCAGTAGCTAGAGTCTGTTCACATAACCTTGAGGTTTTCACCTTGAAGTCATGACTCTTTCGACATTGACTCTTTGTGGAGAAAATGTCTTTTCCTACATGCCCCATACCATAGATTTCTACTTAAAACTATTCTTTCTATTCCCAACTGTACTTATGAGTTCATTATTTATTTATTATGGCTGGATGGAGGAGAGGAGAGCTAATGAATATCGTATACCTTGACTTCAGCAAGGCTTTCAACATAGACTCCCATAATATCCTCGCAGGGAAACTCCGGAAGTGTGCGTTAGATGAACAGACAGTGAGGAGGATTGAGAATTGGCTGGATGGTAGAACTCAGATGGTCATGATACTTGGAGGCCGCTAGTCAGTGGTGGTCCCCAAGGGATCAGTACTGGGCCCAGTGTTGTTCAACTTGTTCGTCAATGACTTGGACAAGGGGACGGAGTGCACCCTGAGCAAGTTTGCAGACAATACCAAACTGAGTGGAGTGGCTGACACTCCAGAGGGCTGCACTATCATTCAGAGGGACCTGGGCAGGATGGAGAGCTGGGCAGAACCTCATGAGGTTCAACAAGGACAAGTGCAGGGTCCTGCATCTGGGCAGGAATAACCCCAGGCACCAGGACAGATTAGGGGCTGACCTGCTGGTCAGCCGGGCTGACCTGGTTGACAACAAGCTGACCATGCGGCAGCAGTGTGCCCTCATGGCTAAGAAGGCCAAAGGGATCCTGGCCTGCATCAGGAGGAGCATTGCCAGCAGGTCAAAGAAAGGGATCCTGCCCCTCTCCTCAGCTCTGGTGAGGCCGCGCCTGGAGTATTGGGTACAGTTCTGGGCTCCCCAGTACAGGAGGGACGTGGAGCTCCTAGAGAGTGTCCAACGTAGAGTGACAAAGATGATTAAGGGACTGGAGCATCTATTGCATGAGGAAAGACTAAGGGAGCTGGGCCTGTTTAGCTTAGAGAAGAGATTGAGAGAGCATCTGTTCAACATGTACAAATAACTGAGGGCAGAATGTAAAGAAGATGGCGTCAAACTCTTCTCGGTGGTGACCAGTGACAGGACAAGGGGTAATGGGCATAAGTTGAAACTCAGGCAGTTCCATCTCCATGTGAGGTAGAACTTCTTTCCTGTGAGGGTGACAGAGCCCTGGAACAGGCTGCCCAGAGAGGCTGTGGAGTCTCTTTCTCTGGGAGATCTTCCAAACCCTCCTGGAGGCCACCCTGTGCCACGTGCTCTAGGGGTCCCTGCTGGAGCAGGGGAGATGGACTAGATGATCTCTAGAAGTCCCTTCAACCTCAACCATTCTGTGATTTATAGACTCATTTTCTCCATTAAAATAGGGCTACAAAGATGATTAAGGGCCTGGAACATCTGCCCTATGAGGAAGGGCTGAGAGAGCTGGGCCTGTTCAGCCTGGAGAAGAGAAGGCTGAGAGGGGACCTGATCAATGTGTATAAGTACCTCAAGGGATGGAGCGAGGAGGATGGGGCCGGTCTCTTCTCAGTGGTGGCCAGCGATAAGACTAGAGGAAATAGCCACAAATTGAGGCACCAAAAGTTCCACAGGAACTTGAGAAAGAATTTCTTAACAGTGAGGGTGACAGAGCACTGGAACAGGTTGCCCAGAGAGGCTATGGAGGCTCCTTCCCTGGAGATCTTCCAAACCCACTTGGATACCACTCTCTGCCACATGCCCTAGGAGACCCTGCGTGTGCAGGGGGGTTGGACTAGATGACCTCTAGAGGTCCCTTCCAACCTTAAGCATTCTATGATTCTAATCTATGATTAAAATCATCGTTTCTGAAGATCTGGCCTTTCTTTTACAGATATAATGTAGTGCCTTGGAATCACAAAGGTTTACTTCTCATTAGAATGATATATGAGAGCAGTAAGCCTCGTTGAGGCTTTTTCAATATAAGCAAGCTACTCTCCCATCAATTTAATCTCTTTGTCTGGATTTTTTCTCCCCCCAAATAAGTTCTCTGCATTTACACATGCATTATTTTAATTACTCACTCACCTGATTTAGTTTGATACATTGGAATAGCATAAAATACTGTGAAGGTGAAGAAGACTAGAGCTGCCTGAAAGTTGCTGAGCACACAGTGCATGCACACACCCCCTTGCAACCTCAGCTAAAGCTCCTTGGTTAACTTGAGCTCTTGGCAGCAAAGCATCGTTTCCCCAAATCCTGCTGAACTTAATCATGCTTTGCTTTAGCCAAAGCTTGCATTGTTGCAAAACAATGACTGCTGTTGCAAGTATCCACTCTTCAGATGCAAGAGTCTTTTTGTTTGTTTTGAAAATTTATATTGTGGAATAAGACAAAATGAAATCTATGTCCTTAAAATATCTGTACTATAACCAAAAATGACCCTGAAAGCAACAGCAATACATTAGCAAGTTCAGTAATACTAAAGCTGCAAACACCTAAGTCCAACTTAAACTGCTGAGGTTAACTGGTACGACAGCTCAGAGTTACTTACTCCAGTTTAGGAATTTTCCTTTTTAATCATCTTGTGTTGATCAACAGCAGAAAGACAGCACTTAATCCAGCATTCAATAGTCCCTCTTCCCAAACTATGTAAATAGCAAAAAAGTAGCAAAAAGGCAGAAGGATAAGAACTTCAACTAGAAAATCAGCTCAGTGCAAGCTTCGTGTCATAGAAGAACCTAATATATTCATTTAAACTTGAAGAAGTCAGTTTTATAACCACGACAGAGCCGATACTCCTAAGTAAGCCTAAATCAGAATAGGAATAGTCAGCACAGTAGACATTTGTGAAATTAAGTTTGATAAAATTTCCCATCTTTCATAAATACACTTACATTTGTTTATGAATTACCACAAACTTTACCGGAACTCATTAATTCTACAATAATCTGCACTTAGAGACAAGAAAGACGAAATTACTGCAAAAAAGTAACAGCCAAAATACTAGATTTCCTGCTGTGAATATGTGTTTTTATACAGACTCTACATTTGTCTTTAGATTTCACTGTAAGTTCCATATCATCTGATCATTGTTACTTTACAGTTAATATACACTTAAAGCACATTAATACCACTTCATTCTTAATTTGAATGTGCTTAAAAACAACTAATCAATAAAATCCCATCTATTTTCTCCACTAGGCATAAACATACATATTTTCACTAAGATCCTCTTTTTACCTTTCAGATTAGATATTTTAAATCTCCTCACAAAGGAAACATGTATCTTATTTTTTAAGTATGTCACTAAGTGAAAAACCGCAAAAGCAACTAACCCACCCATTAACGTGATAGACAGCCTCAGGGAAAGTCATATCAGTAACGGAAACTTCTTCTCTCAAGGTTCTCAAAATATCATCATGGTTGATAAAACTATTCTTGTCCAGCAAACCGAAGAAACAAACTTTTCCGGATAAAAAAAATTTACACATCTCCTTAAATGTTTTACCAAGTGTTCTACCATGTGCAGGGCAGTAGTTTACAGCACACAGGTCCTTAGCCAGGATTGCTCTGAGTTCACCAGTGATGGAGCAATTCTTCTCTGCTGTGCAGTGCCAGCAGTGTCCATCAGACAGACCAAAAATTACTAACAGTATCAGCTGTCGAACAATCATGCTTCTGACAGCCAAGACCAGTTCCTTACTTAATAAACAGAGATAAAATTTTAACCCCCAAATTCTAGCCTGCAACATGATTTGGGATCGAGACCTGAATTATGAACCTGTCTGGGCAGCAGCAACTACATCAGTGCTAATATAAACACTGGCACAGAGAAAAAAATGCAGCACATCTGTGCTATGTAAAGTAAGTAGAATGAAAGAACAAACTCAATTTCACACCAAAGGCCCAAGTTACATAAAAAAAATATCTTCAAAGCGCAGGGAATATATTCACACCTGCAAAGTACCTCTCAAGTGACAAGTCTTTCAAACACCAGACAAAATAATAATATTGCCCCATTTTATCTACTGAGATCTCATCTAAGCGAATAGAATAACTTGGAAATAAGCAGCGAATATGTCGATGTTATGATGCACCAATTAGCTTTCACCTGGGCGCGTGGAGAAGTTCTCCTCAACACCAGTTTCATAACCTTACAGGAGAGCATCCCAATCTTTGTGCTGCCATTAAGCAACACAAGATTGATCCTAGAATGGGACATAAACCAAGGGCATAAACAAGGGCAGATCTTCATACTACACCTCTGCACACTCACAAATCCCATGAATTCTCTTATTCCACAATCTACTACTTTTTTGGCTGCCAGTACCATTTTCACTGTGGGGAAGGTCAGTTAAAAAACAGATGCCTGTCATAAGCTGATGTGGAGGCTTATGGCCCAGTCACACAAGTAGCAGCAGCTTCAGAACCCACCTGGGCACCAATGAGGAGAATATGGACAAAGTAGCAGCAGTGACAGCTACATTTTGGGCAAGCATTTCCCGTGCCCTGGCTGCTCAGCGCTCATGGAGGAGCTGAGGCAGCCGGCGGCACAAGGCGGTGGCAATCCCAACCTATAGCTCCAGGAGGGTTTCTCAGGGAAGTGCTTCAGCCCGAGGGCTACTATTTGACTTATGAGAGCACTGCACGTGCCAGTCAGCGAACAGCGGTTGCAGAAGCTTCAATAACCGCATGGTGTCTGCCTGCAGATCCCAGCTGAGCCTATGCCAGAGCCACAGAGGAGGGAACATGGATGCTGTGGCTTTTTTTCCAATCCTTCCCAAACCTGGGTGTCACAAACACACCACCTCCACGCAGGCAAATGAAGTGCTGGGGGCTATAATGGTGCAAAGTTCCCAGGAAATTACTTTGACTGCACAAGATCTGCTTGCTCTTTTTTAAGTAATGGCCCATCTGGGAATAACTTGCTGCTCCCCAAATGCACTGACAGAAGGCCCTTTTTTGGTTATTTTGTTCTTTCTCCTGTATCAATCTTTCATGCAGGTATTTATCTACCTTATCTTAAAGCCTGTCTGAGAGTGTGCAGCAGGTTCATTAATCTCAAGCAGTATTTCAAAATGGTTAATTTTCTGAAACTCTTGCCTAATTTTTTCCTTCAGGTGCAAATTTACCAGCACATCAAACTGAAACACCAATAACAGTATGAGTATTTTGTCTTATCTGCTTGAAAATCTTTACTGCAATGGATTATGAAAAAGTCATCCTATCAGATGTTCAAATCTGAAAAGCACCTTTTAAGTATTTCCTCGACATTAAGATGCACTTTTGGCCAACTGGTGCACTCTTACTAGATCTGAGGAGAGACAGTTACCTTTGATTACAGCTACACACAGACTTTCAAGTAACAGAACAAGATGGAGGATACCATCAAGGGTGACAAGAGATACAGACCTGCCCAGCGCTGCATGAGGAACCTCAAAGATGCTGGAAGACTGTAATTCTGCTATGAGAATGGGCTTAACTATACAGTGCTCTAAGGACCCCTATTGAAGAAGGTGCTTCCACTATGCCCCGCTTATTCAGAGAGACCTAATCTATTAGCGGGAGAGAAGAATCCCATACAATGATCTGTGCAGTTTAAGTGCTTGTGCTTTACTCAGTTGAGAATAGTGTTTACCATGATACATGGACATCAAAGGCTATGCTATGTCTCCTTAGAAGATCACAAATTTAACGAAAGTGTACACCTTGAGCTTTCTATAATCTTGGGTCTGCTTTGCGTCATTTCCCTGCTTTTATCAGCATCAGACTACATTTTTACTTTAAGAAATATGGTCTATGTTAACACCTATCCATATGAGGAACTGAAAAGATTCTATTTTCTGATTTTTTACAGTTGCTTAGAGAAAATATAAGTATTTAGAGAAAATATAGTTCTTTCCAAATAAGTTGCACGACATTCTCACATAGTGCTCTACAGATGCATTTTTAGAATCAAAATCCCATTTTCTCTCTCTGTGAAATACAAAGACAGTTTGCACTCAGCCAGTGCTGTTTTTCAATGTTCTACTGCCTTTTTCATGGGCAAAAAAAGTTTTGGATTTAGATACTACTTCCACTTGTGTTCTAGTAGAAAGGTTTCATGGACTGAATCCTTTCAGATTACATGTTTCAGGAGTTCTGCTAATAAACTAACTACTCAGTAAATTGCTCAGCAAACAAATCTACCTTAAACAATATCCTAGAATGTATTTTCTTTTTCAATACAATAACTGCAAGTTGTCAGTAGAGCAAGAGAGGCACTTAAATTCAGTAAGTTTGAGGAGTAAATTGGCTTGATCCAGAGAATAAGAAAAGGTAAAAAGGAAAGAAAGGTGCATTTTGCCAACTGCAACTAGCAATCTGCTTTAGAGCCCAAGAGCTGAAAATCACACAAGGAAGGAGGAAAAGCAGCACTCACAGAGGAGCTCCCACATATCAACAAAAATAGATGACTGTTGCATAATTCTCTGAATGAACAAAGATTATATATAATGCAAAAAGGCTTGCTGTTCTCTTCATCTGGAACAGAAAGTTTACTTTCCAGATTTATATTATAATACTCCTGACATAAAACTTGGTGATATGAATGTATGTCTTCTGTTCTGAAACATCATGTTCTACCAGGAGCATTTCATTCAACAGNAAAAAAAAAAAAAAAAAAAAAAAAAAAAAAAAACCAAAAAAACCCAGACTCAGATAATAAAGGAGTTAAGTGGCCTGCAATCTCCTTAAAAATAGGAGTGCCACCAATTTGCATTGGATTCTTAAGAGAGCATCAATTTGGAATATTAATATTTTTCTTCTCCTAATTCAAAGGCAACATAAATATTTATGACAATTTCAAAAGGATTCAGCAAATCATAGCAAGAGAAATGCAGTCCTACAAAAAATTTTTTTTTTTTAATTTAAAACTTCTTTTAAAAAATTCACCTTCATAATTGAACTGTGGAAAGGTCTGCAACATTGCAGTTAAGCACAGATGAATCTTCCCTCCTTATTCATAGGAAGTTACACACCATTTTAGTGGTCTTGAAGCAGCAGCTAACCTAACCACCATAGGACTGGTTATCTTTAAGAAAGAGGCAGCAGTAAAAGTTTCCCATGTTGGGGGTGGGTGGGAGGGGAAGTCCACTTTTCTTGTACCATCACAAGACAAGAAATCTAAATAAATTCCACTTCCTAATGAGCTTCAGTGGAAAAATATCATCACAGCAAATTAGCACAAAAACAATCACACAATATACACATTATATAACTTTAATAGAGAGATTTCTGTTTAAAACTAAAACTGAAAGTAAACAGAGACTCAAGAAAGAAAAAGAAAGAAAAAAAAGGCGCTAAGCCAAACACATATTGGAATAATGAAATATTCCCCTACTGAAGTAGGTATAACAAACAATTTGAACTAGAAACTACTGCAGAGTTGACTGGTGGTTTTCTGATTTTAGTCTATAAAGTGCAAATAATTTTTCTGTAATTTCCCCCCTTTAACAAACAGATACAACATAAACTGACCCCACAAAAACACTAAGTTACAGCTGCTAGAAAATATTACTTGCCTAAATGACTGTCTCTGGCTGTCCTAGACACAGGGAACAGAGGCAGGAAGGAGACAGAACTACGTTCACGATGTCATCTCACAATTTACTTTGATGGCTCATCTTTGTGACCCTTGCAGGTGAACACAGGAGTAAGAACATCACTACAGGAACAGATTTTCATCACTTACAAACTTAATGCTGAAGCCGAGAACTGAATGATGTTAGTACGAATGCTTAACGTCACAAGAGGAACCCACGCTGCCCTCCTGATCAAAGGAGGGATCCTGATTCTACGTTACCCAAAAGCAAAGGATTTTAGTCTTGCAGAGGAAACGCATATGGCAGGAAAAAGAACGATGATTTTCAAATCCATTCTTAAACGATGTAGACATGACTGTAACCTAATCGATTAGGTTGCATCCATTCTTTATAAAGCTACTGGCTTTAGTCTAAGAAGTCTTTAACTTATTTCACAAAGTAGAAGGTCACAAATTATAAAGCGGTGATGAGTTACTGAAGAAAGGAAATTCTTTGTTTTTAAAAAGAACCTTTGAAGAGAAAGTGAAACAGGTTGCAGCTAACAAAACCACTCATCTAGTTGAACTGTTTCTTCCTCTTTGCAACCACAGCAAGGTGGAATTATGGTAATGCTCTTAGCATACACTATGGGAAACTGCAGCTACAGCTCCACCACAGTGCTGCACAGAGAGGCCCCCAGCTAAGCTCCAAAGGAGCTAGCTCTGCAGACGCCGAATGACTGCAGCTTTGTAGCATGCAATTCTTGGACTAACTGAAATGCTGTAGTTCTCCGGCTCCCGGGACTCAAATTTATATTTTTGAACCCTGCTGTACTTCAGCAGGCTGATATACAAGCTTAGCTGTGTTCTGATATACTGCTTGCTGCATAATATGCACACAAGTCTGGTATGTCCAACACACATCTCATCTTTCCTTCAGTCCTATCATACCACAAAGCACCAGCGTCTAGAGCTTTATTATTTTCCAGATGCCTACAGGCAGTATCTTTCAGTCCTGCTGGTTGTGCAAACAGAGGAGTACAACACCCAGGTCTTGCCTAGAGGGATTTTAAGCAACTGTCAGCACTGCATTGCAAGGTTCAGAGAGAGGTAAAAGCAGACTCTGCATTAGAGGAAATCCAGACATATAAGCTCAAAGGACTCCATTACTACACAAAGTATTCTGTAGGAGCCACAGTAGTC
The DNA here is from genome assembly GCA_003342815.1 of Eudromia elegans. Lineage (NCBI taxonomy): Eukaryota > Metazoa > Chordata > Aves > Tinamiformes > Tinamidae > Eudromia > Eudromia elegans. The sequence continues at coordinate 1,652,693 of PTEX01000073.1, read as the reverse complement.
AAATACTTTCCAGTGTGGGAGTCACACTAGTCAAATACTTTCCAGGTGTAGCAAGTGGCTATGTTTTAAAACATGGACTCCATTTTTACCCTAATAAAGGCTATCTCTAATAGATTTCCCCTATTACATCCATTCTCATTGCAACTACAATCATTCTGGAAGAAAATATAGCATCCGCAGAAGCCTGGTGCAGCTCTTACCAGTGTGAAAGTTGTTGGAAAGGCTTTGGTGCCTTACAGTGAAAAGCTTCTTACGTATATTAAATTTGATCCTAGAGATTCATCATGTTGGAGAACGAGGAGAAAAATACAGCTAAGAAGCACTACTGTAAATCAAGCAGCCACGTCAGTGTCACTCTTGATGCAGTCACGTAACCCTTACAGGGCCACTGAAGTGCCAGTTCTTCCTGGGACTCCACTTTCTAGAAAGTTGCAACACATGAAACAGGTCTGGCCTAGCACCACTGGCCACGTCTTAAACCCCACCTGCAATCTGGGTGCTGGGACATGCTTCCTTGCACACTGCAGCAGATTTCTTCAGAGGTTTGAATCTAATTCTTCAGAATCAGTTCTGAAAAAGTCACCTGCGGATGTCTGTGCTCTGCTGTGCTTCTTGTAACCCAGAATACAACTCAGAGTGGGGTTTTCTGTTTTCCAGAGCACACCAACTCCTCTGCTTTTCTATGGAATTGAAACAGTCTATACTAACAAGGGCAAACTGCCTCTGTGCTTTTAAGTGTCGCTCTTACTTACCTCCACATTTCCATCTGTTGTCACTGCGACACATGCCAGGTGTGTTTATTTTTTACATCTCCTCATCTAAAAAGGGAAGCACGACATACTGACTGGGGAGGAATGTTCTCATCTCCCAGCATGTTCCTTATCTGCTGAATGCAATGCTGCTGGTAGGAGCTGGGCAGATCACTCCTAGCAAGGAGCTCAAAGCCTGGACTGGCTCATGCGCATCCAGGAGTCAGACCAGTTGTGTTGTGAGGGTTGACCTTTATTTATCAGGCTCAGTTTTCCTAAGAACCTCTCTGCCTATGCATGTGAATTTAAAGAGTTCTGAGCAGAAGCAGGAGGGAGGATTTATATCGAGGCCTTTTGAATGCAGAAACTAAGTACTACTGAGGAACAATTTACCTAAGAACCCATTTTTACTGCAATGTTCAAAATCATGAAGCATCTCTTCAGAGGGCAAACACACAAGCAAGGACACACAAGGACATCACTATACAGGCCCAGCTATTTAAGTCTTGTTTATGAGAAAAAGGTTGCATAAAAGCAGCCCAATGCAAGAGCAATAGCTGAAGCTCTAGTGAAGAACTTCCAGGGCTTGACTATTACTTGCATTCAGAGATTTTCAGTAACTCAGAGTTCACTGAACTACACAGCCAGGATGCAAAATGAACTTCTCTCCACAGCCAGCTACAGCATCCACCAGCATCCATAACATAGAAATGACCCACAAAGTTAACTAGAGATAAGTGATACAGAACCAGCTTGCACTTGAAATTAATTTTTAAAATACTGTTCGTCCAACAGAACATTGGACATCAACAGATATAAATCCCAGCCAAACGGCATTAACTAAGCAAAGAAGCATGTAATGAAAAAAGCCAAAGGCATGCTCAAAGACATTGCTATAATTTTATAAAAATATATATATATTCTATATACATTCCTTTAAAAAAGGATTTTATGGTTAGATCTAGATGACATATGCTACAACTGCTTAATTAATTGACTCTATTTAAGGCAACAACAGTCCTGCTCTCAATGAAGAACAGCAAAATTCAGGGCAGCTATATCATGTGAACATTAGAAAAGCTTTGTTGAGCTAACTTTACTCCAGAAGTAAATAGCGTGTCAAGGTCATTTCAAAATACAAATGCAAAATAGATTTAGGTTGAATGAATATTGCTGGTCTTGAAATTTGGCAATGCAGCTACTCAGTAATCCTGATAGTTTGTTTACACAGCTGAACCCCTTTATTGATGACATCAAAATACTCAAGTTCTTCCATTCATCCACTAGCACTCAAAATTTTCTTCGTGCATTCAGCTAAAAAGATTTTTCCCAAATAAATTTTAAATGGGCTAAATGGAACCTACAGTATCTTCCTCCCACATTTGCTAGTAAACAGTACATTAATATTAGGTGATATATGCGTATTAAAATTCAGTTATTCCTTCTTCCAGAATTTATTATTTTAAATGCATGGAGCATTAAAAGAAAAAAAAAAAAAAAACTCAGCTTTAACATGCACATAGGCTTTCTATCTGAAATATTTAAAGCTATAGTTTTGAAAGTCAGAATTAGCTATGGGCCTAATCTAAGTTCTATGGATATTTACAATAAGAGGAATAAGATAATAAGAGGAAAAATGCCTCAAAACTTAATATTCTACTTAGAATATTCTACATGATGAGACCATAACCATTTAAACACAAATGTTTAGGAAACAACTTTTAAAAAAACACTTAATCATAATGATGCCAGTCTCCCTATAGTTTAAAAGAAGAGTTGAAGAGTGTTGCTTTCATTGAAAAACCTAGACATGAAAGAGGCAGCCTACAAACTCTGAGAAGATAGAATAGAGGAATGGCAAAAAGTGCAGTGGAGGAACAGTCAAAAGGAGGTCTGCTTTGCAGGACGTTGACTGTAAATTTCATCTATGTGCTGCATCAAATTAGACAAGGATTTTTCAGTTATTTCTCTAATTCTGACTTTTAATGAGAACACAGACTATTAAATTCATTTTTGTACTACCTCAGGTATCTGCTTGAAGTAAAATAAAGTGTAAACAAAATAATTCAAATGATGGAGTACACACATAATAATATCCTAGCTTACACGTTTCTGTTTGTTTTGCTATTGCTAGAGAAGGGAGTCCCATGGAAGGGAGTGAAAACCAGGCAACGGTGACAAAAAGAATCAAGAGCTGACATTTTTACAGTAGTATCTATGTTCTAAGATGCTAAAATCCCCAAACTATTAGAGCTATCATCTATTATCTCACTTTTTAAAATAACCTAAAGAAATGCTTAGTATCATTAGGTTTTACCAAATAGTGTAAGAACATAGTTTTAACCAAGACCTATGGATATTACAAAGTCTGTTAGAGACGGCACGCTGGTCCATAGGACCCTTTGGTTTGATCTGGTGCAATCATTCTCATCACTATCTTCTCAGATACCTGGTTATTTTATCTCGGGTCTCTGGCACAGGTGCAGGAACCATGTCCCAAAAGCTGTTTGCTGTCATGCTTCTGCCAGAGGCCACTGTCCCCATAATCCAGTGGGCAGAACTGAACATGCAGATATAGACATGCATCCCTGCTGCAAAACCAGGAAACCTCGCTGGCACCCATCCTCACCTATTGTTTGCCTAAGCAATCAGACTCTGCACATCAGTGACTGTTTCCAATGTGTGTTTTAATCAGCTACTGCTGCTATAAAGGCAGAAACAAAGTACCTGAGGGCACAGGGGCAACTTAAACTGTCAGAGTAGATCAGTCAATACATGTGAATGGCCCCTAAAGCCATGCCTCACAAAGGGTTTGTCAGTACCGCTCTTACCAGCTGAATCTTGAAGAACTGGTTTAGGTCAAACAGGAGACATTGTTAGCAGTGTAGTTTGTTAACAACTTCACAGATAAGATGAGGATAAAAAAAATACCCTGTACAAGTAGAATAGCATCTTTCTTAGCTTTCTTTCGAGCACAGATGTTCCTCAGAACAGTTTTTCACTCACGCCTCCACAGACCTATCTTGGTAAAACTTTCAACTACTGGCCATAGCTTTTGACCCATTCAGATACTTTTCACCCCCTGCATTCCCCTGGAATTATAAACAGAGACATGTGACCAAAATGCTGTTCTTCTAAGTCTCTATTATTAATAGAATAACAACAACAATAATAATAAGCAGGTAGAAAATACTCCCTTCACCTGCACTTCACTGCTTTCATGCTCAGCTATGGACTTTGTGTAAAATATGCAGTTTGTCAGGAAAATTCCAGCTACTCTTTTCCTAGCTCATTCTGAAGAGTGCAGTGTCTAAATCCATTTCACAATCAGTTAAATTCTTCATTGCCACACAGCAAACTCTTTGCAACATAAGTCAGCTCAGTAACAACCTTCACCATCTAGGAAATTTGTTCAGGTAAAGCATGAACCTGAAAGCCATCCTTAAACACAGTTTCAATAGCATTTATCCTTCAACCTCCCTGCCAAATAGTGTGGTTTAAACAGTAACTTTTGTTGTTGCTGCTGTTAAACTCAGAAATGTTCTTCCTTTTCCCTCCCCCACATATATACAGGTGGGAAAACAGTCTTGGAACAGCTGCAACAAAACCAGGCTCCTGTGCCCAGGCACAGCCCCTGGCAAAGGCTTGACTGTACAAGGAAGACCTATGAAGAAGCGCACACCAGCTGCTGTCAAAAGCACAACAACAGCCTAAATAAATACATAAATAAACGCTATTTCTGTAATTTTAGACATGTCAAAGAAGACTGATACCGTCTTTTATTTAAATATATAAAGAAGCACCAGCACCAAGCTCTGAACACCTTTCTGATCTGCAAGGGCACACATCTGGGCAAAGGTCCAAAGTCACACCAACACAGGTAGGACTATGCCACACTATGGAGCAGAGGGCAGCAATGGACATAGCAAAACGAGACGAGAAAAAGGGAAGAAAACCGCCGAGTAAAGCGTTATTTCATTATTTCCATATTTCCTTATTTACATAATAAACTGAGGAGTCCTACTGCCAGGGCGGCGACTCGGCCACCCCAAGGCCCCGGCAGAGGCCCCGCGACGCCCTCAGCGTCCCCCCGGCCGCCCCCGGGTACCGGCGCCGCACCCCGCCGCCCCTCCCCGGGCCGAGGGGGCCGGGCCGGGCGGGGGGCAGGCGCCGACACTCCCCTCGCCGCCTCCCTCGCCCGGCCGGGCCGCCCCTCCCCGCTCGCCCCGCGGCTGCTACTCACAGAGCCCGTTGGAGCCGGTGCTGGTGAACATGGCGGCGCAGAGCGGCGGCCGTTAGCGGCCGTTGGCGGCCGGCGCGGCCCGCAGGAAGCCGCGCAGACCCCGCCGAGGCACCGCTAAGGCGGCCGCGAGGGGCCAAACCGCGCTGCGCGCGAGCGGGCAGCGCCCCCTGCCGGCCGCGCCAACGGTCCCGACGGCTTCTCTCGTTCACCTGCGTAACGTGACCGCGCTGGGGGCGCCTGAGGCGTTGGAGCCGGGGCGAGGCTGTTTGCTAGTGGCACCCGCGCACACGGAGTTACTCGGACGCGCCAAACGTTGGGTGTTTGAAAGCTGCCAAGTCTGATGCTGTAGGAACAAAGGGCCGACTAGATTTTATTTGTGACAACCAACCAAGACGGCCCCCAAGCCCCATTCTTTGCGATTCTGCACAAGGATGCCCTGTCCCCGGGGGTGCTGCCGTGTCCTCCGCCACCCTTCCGTGATCCGGTTGCCAAAGGAGGGGGAAAAAGTTGTTTCCAGCGAGCTCAGAAATCTGAGGAGATGAGGACGTTCTCGCAGCCCGGAGTGCCTCATGGCCGCAAAGGGCTGGAGGCCGTGGTTTATCACTAGTTTGCTACGTAACAATTTGCTCTGTTCCCTTACAGCCCTTGAGAAACAAAAAATACTGATGCATTTTCCATTCTGCTGCCCAAGAGATCTCTTGGTGAGGTCCCGGGGGTGTACGGTATCCAAAAGAAGAATATTCTTTGAATATGTTCTTTTAATCAGCCTGTGGTGCAGAAGTCATGCCGACTCTCTTTGCAAGACTGTAAGAGCCCAGATGAGCTCCGGCTCACGCTGCCCTTGGCAGGGCACAGGGTAGGTGTCTGCGTGTGAGCCCACGTAAGCTCTTGTCACAGCTAAAGGGGATGCAGTCAACACGTCCACTTGGGTCTAGAGAAGCTTTTGTACGACCAAAGGAAGGTCTCCACTTTCCTATGGAACAAGTTGCTGCCCAGGCTGGCTACAAAGATGATTAAGGGCCTGGAACATCTGTCCTACGAGCAAAGGCTGAGAGAGCTGGGCCTCTTCAGCCTGCAGAAGACTGAGAGGGGACCTGATTAATGTATATAAATATCTCAAGAAAGGGAGTGAGGAGGAGGGGGCTGGCCTCTTCTCAGTGGTGGCCAGTGACAGAACTAGAGGAAATGGCCACAAACTGAGGCGCCAAAAATTCCACAGGAACTTGAGAAAGAATTTCTTAACAGTGAGGGTGACAGAGCCCTGGAACAGGCTGCCCAGAGAGGTGGTGGAGTCTCCTTCTCTGGAGATCTTCAAAACCCGCCTGGACATCACCCTGTGCCACATGCTCTAGGGGACCCTGCGTGTGCAGGGGGTTGGACTAGATGACCTCTACAGGTCCCTTCCAACCCTAGCCATTCTATGATTCTATGATTCAACTGTACACATCTCCATTAGCCATCATGGTAGATGATATATCTAGCTCACATGTAACATGGTAGACACCTATGCCCGGGGGAGCCAAATTCCACCCTCAGTTTCGTTCAAATGTGGCATAATAGGGCTGAAATAATTGGGGCACCAATACTTCTATCTTTTTTCCCATAAACTCCATTTTGAAGACTTCCCTGTGTTTATGCTCCCACGAGGTAACCATAATTAGAAAGTTTCTTGTCTGCAACATTCAGCACTGGTTTTGGATGGGAGCCAGAATTATTTGACATCCAAGAGACATCATAAGTGTGTATTTTTATTGAACAGGATGCATTTAGGCAAATATTTAAGAGCTATTTTGAATGCAGCCCTGTGGACTTGTTATCACTGACAGATATAGGCAGACTGTGCGCATAGCAGTAGTTGGCAAGCTGTCCCAAAAACATACCAAACGCTTGCAGGCTTGTCAATACTGCTGGGATATTGGGAGCTGGCTCTTGATTTAGTTGCCACTGTTTTATTTAAGTCTATAAATATGCTAGTGAATCTATTAAATGTCTTCTGATACCCATGTTTCAAAAAAAAAAAAATTATTCAGTCATCTTTTTTTCTGGGATGTGATCAGATTAGATCCACCAGGTGTTATCAGAAAACTGTATGCTCCAAGCTAATAATTACACTTTCACACACTGATTGAACTGTAGACGTAACTTAGTTTTTGCCCTCAGATACAGCGTCAACCACAGACTTCATTAAAGGAGAGCATATTTTTATCTGGAGATTGACAGTGTTGTCTAATAGCTTGTCATAAAAAGTATGCAAGTGCTGTGTATTATTTAAATGTAAAGAGATGTCCACGTTGGAGTTAAATGAAATCACCAGTCCTCACGCTTGCCTTGGAACATGTCCCAGAATAGGAAAGCTAGCACTTATCTGCTAATCCACTTAGAACAAGCTTAGAAGGTTTTGACACTGCTCAGATGTCAGCTTAAATATCTGCACTTGTTTATTATATCCAGTTAGTGGGGTCGATTGGGTATGCTCAAAATAAACCTATTTAAATTTCCAGTCCAAAAAAACCCCCGGGAGACCGGAGTTTACATTGCAAGCTCTTTTGTTGTGTGACGGGCTTGCTTTCCCCTCTAAACTCCTGGTGTTTTTGAGCCGTCTCTTAATTACTAATTAACCTGATCTCTAACAGTCAGATGCTGCCGTGCCACACTGAATGAAGGCCAGCAGAAGAACAGACCGCAGTGGAAATGTTACACCTCACGCAGGCATCTTCGGCCTTAACCCAGTGCTGTCAGGACTCTGCAAGTCAAGGAGAAGCGTTCATACTAGCACACACGGTTGCCATAATTACCTAGCAGATATCTGAAAAGCAGTTAAACTTAATGATTTTGATACCTTCTCCCTACACCTTCAGTCTTCAGGTGGAAAATAAAGAAGAAAGTTGTGTACAGGGGAAATCTTTCTTGCTTAGCTGCTGACAGCAGTTTGCGTGAGAATAGGAGGAAAGGCACAAGGTAGAGCAGTTTCCTGGGCTGAAATCAGACTCCTCGGTCCCGTCTCTGTCTCACATTATAGACTTTCTCTCACTCCCTCAGAAGCAAATAATGCTTGGCAAAATGTCAGGCTTTTTGTCCTCCGGAAGTGTAATGTAGCTCATTTTATTGCACAGGTTTTTCTGTGATGGCTAGAAGACGGACACCTATACGTTGAGTTCTTCCTAATCTGGCAGGCTTAGAATTAACATAAGGAGCAACAGTGCATGAAAAGGAGGAACACTTAAGTGTTTTGTAAGTTCTTAAATAGTGCATAAAGTAAGTTTGGCAATCAGTGGTGCACCACCCTGTCGTGAAAATTTAAAGAGTGCTCAAAAGTTTTCTATTTGTTATGGTTTTAGCCATTCCAGTGAGATCTTTACAAAACCTTGAACACTAAGTAAGATCCATACCAATGTCTAGTAATAATAATAATAATAGTGTCAGTAACTACTGCTGTCTAGTTGCAACACTGCTGTCACCTGGGACCCCAGTATGGGAGGCGATCACACTGCTGGGGCCGAGCCAAGGGACCAGCTGGTGGCCGGCAGCACCACAAGCTCCTGCTCTTTGCAGTGATCACCTCCACCTCCCGCCGGAGCCTCCTCATGCTCACTGTGTTTCCAGGGCATTTGGTCAGCAGCTCTGTCTCCAAACATGGGGAAAACCCTCCCTCTCTCCTTCTGTCCTCCCTCCCTCCCTCTGTCATCCTTGAGGGTAAGTTCTTTGTCACAGGAGACAGGTTCTCTGCTTGGAGGAAGGTTGAGGTCCTGTGAGAAGCAACGGTGTCCACTGGTGTCACCAGGAACTAGAGCATAGTGCAAACGCATCAGGAAAGCAATGTTAAAAACGTGCAAATTCATGTGGGTGTTTCTCAATTCTTGATTTTTACACTGATTTTTATATTTAATGTTTTCTGCTAATATTTACATTTCATTTGACTTAGAAAGAGGTAAAATGTCATTCTTATAAAAAGGTTTAAAAATACACTTTTGCAGCTCCTTTCAACTGAGCAGCTGCCACAGCATTTTAAACTGTGAAAGTTTAAATTTAAGTCCTGTGAAAGGGATTAAAATGAAACTGTAAAAGTAAGAATCTGAAGGGATGAGATTTAAGCATAGTGCATATGCGTAAAACAATTAGAGGGGCAAAACATTATGCTTAGCATGGAATAATGCAGCGTCTTTCGCATATCTCTGCACTTTCACATGGACTGGGTATCAAGCACTAGCCCCTGATTTTGGATGGCTTTATCAAATAGTACACCTGTGATCTGAAGTTAGCACCAAATTACTGAAGATACTTATCAGCAAAAGTAAAAATTGAAACCTCTAAGGTGTAGAAACAGCTTATGCTGTTGCATGCTGATGTTGCCTGTGTTGAGAGGTACTATTCTAAACATCAGTTTTTTAAACATACTTATGGGGTATTTAAAGGACTTTTTTTTCTCTGATACCTATTTTGTGTATCATGACAAATCTCAGACCATCGTGTTTTCAGTAACAATAGAGCCCCCAGAATGATAAGGCTTTAATCAGACCTCGCCCCCAATCGTCATTATTCCACTTGTACTTTATTTCCTTAAATTCCTGTTTCGCCTCCCGCCAAGGCGGCCTGCGCGCCACAAGAGGGAGGTGCTGGTGCTTTGCAGCTCGCGGATCTGAAGCGAAGGCAGTTTTATGCTGGGTTCCTCGGGAAGTGACCAGAGAAAACAGCATTGGCATGCCTCGGTTTGAAAATAAAACCCACAGATGCCCCAAAGAGGACGCTTCCAGGAGATCCTTGGGCGCTGCCGGGAGCCCCTCTGGGCCCTCCGGACCTCCCTGCACTGGAGCTGCGTCCCGGGCAGCGCGCGGGCCTCTTTCCTGCAGAGCTGCCCGCACCACGTGGAAATGAAGCTGCCGCCCGCACCTTGCGGGTTGGAGGGAGGGAGGAATAAAAGGGGCTTGTTCATATCTGGGAGGCTGGGCAAGATGAGTATTAACCCCTGTTGCTATTCTAGCACGTCTGTCACAGAGGTCACATCGTGTTTTCCTGAGGGCTTGGGAGGCTGAATGTGAGTAACAGCAAATAAAGCCTGTTGTGCCAGGCAGTGGAAGTGCATTGAGGTCCAATTTGCTTATATATGCGTTTAATAGCAGATCCCTAATTGTATTAATGCAAACTTTCCTCTTTAATCAAGTTAAAACAAAAGGGATCCAACACTAAAACATAAAATATTAAAACTTAATTTTAGCATTTTTGCTGTGCTCCTAGTATTAAACTCACAAGTTTTACAAGCAAATGAAAAATACCACAGGAAAATCAATAAGCTCATTTATTTTTACATGCAAGCCATGTTATTTGTGGTAGCGCCTGTTAGATCTGTGTAGCCAGTAAGTATATATCCTCTACGCAAGCCACGTGACATAGGTGACAAAAACCTCTTAGCATGAACAGTGGTTTAACAAATGGACACTGGACGACACATTTCTGATTAATTTGGTATGTGAAAGTGTATTTGAGGAAAAAGAATCTCAGTCATTTTCCTACGGTTTTGCTTCCAGGTTTCAATGCACTTAGTTGTTCCACAACAGTCTGGTTTGGGATTTCAGTAGCTAATGATTTAAGCAGATCCATGTTAAAAGCTGAAGAACTGAAGTATCTACTCGAGTGAGAACCTATATTCTCTTATGTCCAGGGAGAGTAGCTTGGAGGCTAGATCTTGCATCAGTGATCTCAACGGCAATATGGAGAATTGAGGACAAAAAATAGGCTATTTCTTCCCGCGCTTGGATGACATGCAAACCCAGAAATTTTGCTTGCTCGCAGGTGGACTGTTTTCACCCGAAGACTGCAGTGTAAAAAGCTAGATGCGTCCAGAAAGGGCACCAATGTGGAGCAAAGTCAAAAGGAATTTGAGGCTTCATACTCAAAACACCTGCATGGCATGCAACACTTCAGGTGCATTTATTTTGTACGTGCAATTCATGCAATTTTATGCAGTTCTTCAGAGGAACACGTACCTTATGCTGCAAAATGTACAAAAAGAGAAGAAGAAAGAAAAAAAGGTGCACGAGAAAAGGGTGCGTCTCCTTGAACGCTTTGTGACCCGCTTCAAAGCGCCGCAAATTCCGAGTCCCGGGGGTTTCTCTGGAGCTTGGATCGGAAGGGCGCCCTTCCAGGCGAAGGTTAGGCGGATCCGAGCGCAGACAGATGGAATGTGCTTGTTATGGTTGGAGTGATTCACGGAGCAGATGGCTCGGCAGCGGCTTTGCGCCCTGTTTTGAAACCGGAGCGGGAGGAGGCCTAGTTAGCGTGAGGTGGGAGGCCGCGTTTGTTCTACGCGCGCGGCGGCGGCACCGAGGAAGATACTAAATCAGGAGCAGCAGCAACAACAACAAGAGGAGACGGAGGGAGGGGTCAGGCGGGAAGGCTGCATGGAATGCGAGGAATTAAGATGGGGTGGAGCAAGGGATGAGGGGGAGAAATAGAGGCACAGCCGGCGTTATGCAACTTGTCTCTTCAACGCCGTGCTCGCGGAGCAAGAGCCGGGGAAAGCTCTGGCCAGGGTGGCGAGGGTGACTGGCACCCCAGCGATCGAGCCCAGATGTCAGTGCAAAGAAAAAAAATTAAAAAGGAATGCTGGTTAAAAAGATAAACAGAGGTAAAAACTGCAAAACTGCTGATTTATCCTGTTGCTTTGCATGTTTTGTCCGCTGTCTTATGCGCTGTATCTGTACATACTATTTTTCTGTATGTCCATACGGCTGAAGTGTCTTCAGATGACTACACTTGTATTCCACATAAAGGTTACAAAGAATGGAGGACAAAGAACATGTACAAAATCCAAACATATAAATCTGAGTGTAACCCAAATAATTCTGAGTGCTATGTGTAGGCAAGCTCCATTTCAGGTGCAGGTAACCACCCAGGGGAGTGCTTGTCCGTACATATTCTGCAGTACACACAATCCATATTTGGATTTATCCAAATGTCTGGACTGACCATCAGGTGGCTATTTGGAGTAACTGGAAGTAACCGCAGACTCACAGAATGGTTGAGGTTGGAAGGGGCCTCTAGAGATCATCCAGTCCAACCCCCTGCTGCAGCAGGGACCCCTAGAGCACGGGGCACAGGGTGGCATCCAGGCAGGTTTGGAAGATCTCCAGAGGAGACTCCACAGCCTCTCTGGGCAGCCTGTTCCAGGGCTCCATCACCCTCACGGGAAAGAAGTTCTTCCTCACATGGACGTGGAACTTTCTGGGTTTCAACTAGCACCCATTACCCCTTGTCCTGTCACTGGCTACCAACGACAAAGAATGACACAAGCGAAACAGCCTTATCAGCTAGTTCAGGCTGACAAAACGAACCCTAACCTCGTAGGAGCAGAAGATGGGAAGTGATGTAATTGCCCTACGCTAGAGCACTCCCAGCACAATTTAAAACACAATTACATGGACTTTGAACTGAAGCATGGACTTTGAACTGAAATTTGATTACTCATCAGTTTTTCAGTATTTACTATGAGCAGTTGTAGGGAAATTTCAAACTTGGAAAAAAAAAAGACTAATACTTTCTAAATATACAGGATATGCAACCTGGCTTCTCCCTTCTCCAAAAGAAGCTCAAGGGAAAGAAAATGATAAATTGATTATTTAAATCAAATGACATCATGTAACCACCACCGGTAAGAATTCTGGGTGAGGCATGAGAAAGACTTTATCAAGATGGGAAATTATAAAGAGTGTATCTTTCGTCACATACTGTATTCCTTCATCATGTCTTGCTGATAACCACCAGCACGATCTTCTCAGACACAGGCATAACTGAAAAAGCGCTGCCCTGCATTCAAGAGGAGGATATTTCAGACCCTTATGAACAGAACTGAGATCTGTATGGAAAGTAGATCACTAACTGGTGAAAGAATAAAAGACTTTCAAAATTTAGTTAGAGCGTGGAATTAATCATAAAGCTTTTCACTGTTGACACAGAGTTAACAGCAGAGGTGCATTATCCAGCCTTTCCAACAGGGAAACTATTATTCCTTAGAAACCTATGGACAACACTATCAAAACGCAGAAACTATTATTGTCTTGGTCAGACCAGTGTGATTATTCTCTCTCAGTATCCTGTCTGACTTTCCTGCAGGCCTAAGAATTAAAGGGATTTGAATTATTTTCAAATTACAATTTAATCAAGCAGAAAATAGAAGTGCATTTGAAAGAGATTTTGATTTTGTCTCATCTGTTTGAGCAGATGATTAAACAAGAGCTGCTTTTGTCTCCTATTGGCTTATTGACCAATAACCCTATTCCTTTAAATCATCATAGTGGACAAATGAGTGTCTGGTCTTTTATTCTTTTATTTTATATGATAAAAACAAGGGGCAGTCAGCCTGCTAAATCACTTCTATGTCTAGAAATATTTGCTGACAGACATACCAGTTCCATAACTATAACCCAGCAGGGGTAATTTTGGCTCTTCCTTGCAGTGGCAGTGCTCATAATTTGACTGATTCTGCAAAGGCCCCTTCCTAACCTTGAGAGACCTGCCTGCCGCTGTGGATGCAGCACAGATTCTTTCTAGATACTTGGGCTTTCTATCAACAATGCTATTCCTGGCAAGAGAAGAGTCCAATTAAATCATGTGGGCCCAAAACACACCGTAAATGGAGGTGGTGTGTGGTGCACGGTGTGGCAAAAGTGCCAAGGGGCAAATGCCTCATCCATCGTCATCCTATGTCAGGTGATATTTTCTCACAGTACATCCCCATGGGAAAAGTCTTGTGCAAGAAGAGACACAATTAGAGTCTAATAACTATTTGGACTTGCTCTCTGTGTGGCTATTCCAATTTTTCAGGAAAAGCTGTCTCGAGGTTTAGCAGAATCCAACGCCGAACACCTTCTGCACACAAGACGCCATCGAGAGCGCCCACGCTGTCACTTGGCAAACGGCAGCTTTCTAGCTCGGGTTATTTCAGGCTTTTCCTTTGTGTCAGTACATGTGGTGGAACAGCCTGTGCTCCCTGAGGAGCAAAATCAGTGTCTCCTTGGTGCTTGCTGTCCATCCTGACAAGAATGTGTGCAGGAGGAGCAGAGGAGCAGCCTCGGACAAACGGCTCCTAATCTCATGAGATCGCTCCCAGAAGGAGAAGGAATTACACCGGGCTTCAGGAGCAGTGAGCTCGGAGCAACTGAATCCAGACTCTTGCTGGCTTTTAATGCCTGCATTAGGAGGGATTTGGAGGTGTTATGTTAAGGGGGGATTTGGGACTCTCCTAGATTAAAAACGAAAAGGTCGGGGGGGATATCCCAAATGCCCCTTGTTTTGAAGAATTGTCCCTTCCAAGACAAAGCCTTCACAAGCACCAGACAGTCGTGGCTTCTAAATCTTGAAGGGCAGATGCTAGGAAAAAACCCACCCTGTCTGAAGAGGGAATGGAAGCCTAACTGTAAGCCTTGCTAAGGGGCTGTTCCCTGATACTGCTGTGGGTGCTTACAAGGAAGGAGAGCTGAAAAGACGTGGAGGCCTCACAGTCCTACCCTGCAGCCACAGGTAGCAAAAGGGAGCCAAGGGGAACACTCTGGCAACCTCTACTACAGGGACAGTAAGAAGAGAGCTCTGAAGGAGCTCTTTAGGAAAGGTGAGAACCAGATCTCTCTCTCTGCAGCTGTGGCAAATAAGGGGGCTAAAGCACGTGGTCCCCCACCCCTCACGACCTTAGTTAGCAGGAGCCCCGTGAGGAGCTTTGCCTTGCGCAGCGCAAGCTCGGAGCCTTGCTGCGGGAGGCCGCGGTGCCGCGGGGCTCCGTTAGGGCAGCCCTGTCACGGGGGCCACCACCAACACCTGATACGTGCATACAGCGCAAAGCAGCTTCTCGCTGGAGACCAGTCCGGCAGCTCAAATGACCGCACTAAAGTGTTCCTTGTCTGTACCATGTGGCAAGCTCACGTGCTCGCTCCGCTGCCTCTCTTCTTTCTGCCTCTCTTTGATGGTTCCTTGTGTAGACAAGTCTTAAAACTACGCAGAGGCAGAGGTCTCCTTTCCCGTTCGTGCGGGCTCAGACGGAGGCTCACGTTTACAGAGCGATTGCTCATGATGCCCGAGAGCCCCAGAGCGTGGAACGATCTGCCCGCAGCACACGTACGGGCAGGCTCCGCATCTGCCCTTCCACGCAGAGACTGCAGCATCAAAAAGCCGCCTCGCTGTATTGCAGCATCCTGTAATTCCACCACGAGCCTTACTGTGGTTCGTGGTTTTCTTTTAGCCCCAGGCCCTGGAATCCACAGATTGCCTCTGTGAGAATCTCTGCTGTGATTTTTCCAAAGGAAAAGTTTTGAGGCCTTGGAATTGCAAGGAAAGGTTTTAAAAATGTGAAGGGAATTTGGCACAGAGATTCAGAGACAAAATGCCAAACTCATAAAAGGGCCTTTTTGGACAAAGGAGAAACCAAGGTTATTGTCTGGGGAGCTTGACTCATGTGCTTTGAGAAACAGGAACACTGAGCAGGGCCGCCCTCTGCCCCATTCCACCTATGCACTCACTCCTACCAACAAAGCAATTATAAAACTCTATTATCTCATTTAATAATATGCTCTGCTAACTAACTGGTCCAGACCAGCGAGGCAGAGGATGGACTAATGGTCTGACTGTGTTTTCTTCAACTTCTTGGGTAAAATGACTGGTGACCTTAAAAGGCATCTCGCCAACACAGCTGCTCTGTATGGAGCTCGGAAGAGGTCAGGGGCAGCAGATGGAAATGCGATAAATTCTAAAATGTGTCTGTGTATGTTCAAGAAAGCGAACTCATCATGTTCAGACTTTATGTTCACACCTCTAGATCATCTAGGGAATACAGTCTGGCCACTCTCTTGGTGTCCAGTTTGTAATCCCGCTATTACCTGCTCCTTCTCCGTAAGGGAGAGACAAGAGAGACCAGGTTTCTTCAGGAGCATGTACTATTCAGGGTGGATAAAATGTGAAGAGGAGCACATAGGTGTCTACAGTAAAAACAAAACCAAAACAGACAAACAAAAAACAGAAGATAAAATACTGCAGGACTGGAACAGAGAGCAGAATTGTTCAATGCCACAGGAAACAAAAGAGAACAAAAAAAGCTAACAAAAATGGTCAACAGATTCCTCAATGCTTAAGTAAGACTGCTCTCAACACAGCCATTCTCTCTCCACTTGTCAAAATGACTTTAATAGTTATAAGTATATGGAAAAAAAAGATGCAGATCCTCAGCGGGATTAGGGCAGCCTAGCTCCATCCATTTATTTCCTTGGACAAAAACCAAGCTGCAGCAGCTGAGGCTCTGGCTTCCTGCCTCCACAAGTGCGCGCGGATGCAGCTTCCTCTTGCCTCTTTATACGAAAGCATCTCTTTTACAAAATGCCCGAGTTTCTTGTAACTGTGTCGAAGTTCACCTTGTCTAAGCAGGCAGTTCTCCTGCCTGAGCACAGGCAGTACATGTAGCGTGATTCCCTCTCTGACTAATATGCTTCCGTGGTCACAGCCAATTAAATAGCTTTGCTGTTTTTGGTCTGCAGAGAGGTAAGCACCTTCACATAGAGTGTAATTTGGCTTCAGTTTCTTTTGCCTAGCCTTGTTAAAGGCTTAGATAATAACCTTCTTGGAACTGACTTTATGAACCAGTAAATTAAAAATTTCTCTTTGGGTTCTATTGTAAAGCTCGGCTAATTAACATAGTGAAGTGCAACTGAGTTACGTAGGAGAATTACAGCTCATAAATAAAGATAAATTATAAAAGGTGTAACTGATATATGTATATAATTACCTGACAGCAGCCCGATCTGGAACCAGAGGAGATCTGGAAGACAGGAAATCCTGTGTTGCAATCGGCATTCTGCCAGTGACTCACTGTGTTGCTGTAGGCAAGTTCCCCACCTCTCCCTCACAAAAAGCAGCTCCCCGGGATTGCACCGTAAACATTTATTATTAGATCAGACAAAGCACCTGAAACACGCCAAGTGTGATTTGAATACTTAAGATTATTATGTGGAACAGATGTCGCCCCAAATTAAAATTTTTGTTACATCTTTTCCCATATCCTGCTCCTAAACAAGTTGTGCAGGTGAGAAAAAAGGGACTCAGTTTCTCAGTGGCTGCCCCTTGAAAATTAAATCTGATTTTTGTTACTTTAAAGTAATGGATTTCAAAGCTGATTACATGAAAGGAATTATCATAGCTGCATGATCCTGAAGAGACTGCTGCCAAAGGACTGCTGATGGCACAGAATCAGGACTTCCAGCCAGCAACAAGGGAACAGAGTCAATCTACAAAAATGTCAGTTACAGTAATTATTATAATCATCACAATAATTCTGATATTATAACTCCATGTTAATCCAAAACTTTGCTCAGAAGCAATGTTTATAAGAGGATCTCAGGTCCTGTTTCGTAATTTCTCACTTCTACAGAGGAAAAAATCTGAAGATGGAGAAATCCCAGAGTAAGAGACCTGGAGGCCGAGGCAATTCTGACAGCACACAATCAGCAGGTGCATGTAAAATCCTGAAATACGCACATCTGCTCTACTGAACCTTGTTGGCATCCAGGTGCATTTAGGCAGATGCAGAAGCTTCCATTAATCTCTCCAGCCTTTCCTAATGTTTGACCCACCTGTGTGTCCAGGTGTGTTACAAACATGTCTGGTAAATCTGCATTTTTCCATTTGTTACATGACCACTGCAAAATTGTAGTGGTGCCTCCTTTGTATTATCTTACTGGGTAACACCCTAACTCTGCCTTTTAAGCTACTTTCCCACCACCCCTCTGAACAAACCACCTTCCTAACCTAAGGTGAGCATAGGTCTAGCAAAAGGATTCCTGAGCAAGTGACTTTTGGGCTCTCATCACCAACATATGGGAGCACAAGAAAAGGTGCAAACCCGTTTCAGGCTACTCCTAGGACTGCCTGTTAATCCCTTTCCTTTTCAATTATACTTAATTCAAAGGTGATTCTCACCTCTACTAAATTAATTGTGTTAGGTCAAGTCACCTCGGCACATGCTAGCCCAAGGCACAGTGGCTTCTATAACCTCTGTCAGACCCATTCACAAAGACAGCCTGAATTTCCTGTTGGGATGGATAACTGAACCATTACAAAGCTGAGGTACAGGAATAGGCTGACCTCTTCATACTTGTTTTGCTCTGAGTCACTGCTGAGCAAACAGATACTATCACGAACAAACGAAACTAAGAAAACCTCTGAGCAGGAAGGTGGAGCTCTGTACAGATCCACCAATGTTAAAATCCCCTGAAAATAGAGAGGATGAGTGGAGCTTGATCTTGAGCTGTGAGGACCAGCTGAGCTGAGCTCTGCAGCTGAGAGGTGCCAGTAAGAAACTGGGCTGATGAAGGATATTATACCTATTTACAAAACTTATTATGCCCATATACTGGGACTGTACTGACGACAACCACAGTGTAGCTACAGCAAAACAGAAAGCAGCCAGGTCATAGCTTTGTCTCAGGCAAGAAAGCCAAGTATTTAATACTTTTGATAGATTTTCATGAAACCAAGCAGAAGAAATTAATTATGAAACAGAAAATGCAAAAGTAAATGGGAGCATATAGGAAAGTTGCTTTAATGAGAGGAGTAGACAAAGAGACTTTCTGGAGAAGGGTAACTGAGCTAGGGCTAAAGAGCCAATCTGGCACTTTTGAATGGTTGATTTGCGTGAGGCAAGACTGTAATTTGGAAAGACAGGAGGAAAGCTGGAAGACTTGGGCTAAATGTTAACAAAACAATAGGAATCTGTGAAACAAAGGAAGTCACCTAGTCCAGCTGGCACTTAAAAGAGGAAGGACACAGAAAGCAACGCAGAAATTCCAGGATTCTCCTAGAGAAAAGAGCAGAGCAGAGGGGCTGCCAGGGACCCGACTTCAGCCCCTTTGGCAAACACAAGTGGAAGGAGCTCCACATGTCACGGGGCACGGTGTGGCAGCACGAAGGCCAGTGGGCGCATGGGGCTCCTCACGCTGCCAGCGCCTCGGGCAGTGGTGGGACGAGCGTCACGGCCGGCAAGGGGGGCAGCAGCACCGGGGGCTTGCGAGGCTCTTGGTAACACCAGCCACACGACAGGCAGGGCCAGCGCAAGAGCCAGGCGCTGTGCGGGAGCAAAGGAACAGCAGCTCTCAGGTGGGGTGCCCAATCTGCAGCAGGGGAAGGTGAAATTCCATTCCTGGGAAAGGAGGTGAACTGCATATGGCAGCAGGGCACAGAGTTGGGGTGGGTCCCATTCTGTGGAAGATGGAGGGTGTGCAAGCCCTACCTGTACGACAAGGACTTGGGGCATTGCTTTGGGCAGGGGCCTAATGGCAGGGCTTTTTATTCTAGCCATTTTTGCCATTTTGTTTGTGGGTAAAGCAGCAGCCTGGCCACTTGCAAGGAAATGTTGTGGTCACTTTAGTGAGGCTCTGATCACAGCTTCCTAGAGCAGAGGATTTACCAACACCAGCTGCGGATGACCATGCCAGCTTAACACAGCTGTGAAGCTGGGAGTGCGTGAGAGGACTGGCATACAAAGTGAATCCAAAATAGGTCAGTCTCCCACAGAGAGGCAGAAACGTAGGGAAACCAGCATCGTCCTGCGCCAAGACATAGCTTCTCCTGCATTTCCGGAGCAGCCGGTGCTGCTGCGGTGGCAAGCAGCAGCCACAGCACTGCAATGGCCCAGCTGCACACAAGCCATTGCTCCCACAGCTGATCCACCCCATGTTATGTGTGCTCAGGCTGCATCTGCGCTGTGGGGTCCTGCATTAGATGTCCCGTGGTCACAGAAAGCTGTGCTTCCACCCCAGGCATTCAACGTGACCAGTCAGTGCTCATGCTGGACATACACTACCCATAGGCTGTGAGGGACAGCAGAGCGCACGCTGCACTGCTTCAAGCCTTCAGAATCTTTATACCATCTTTAAGCATTAAAGAACTGTATTCATAGTGGTGAAAAATAAGAGTTCCTCATGAAGGCTCCTCTCTTGCAGGAGTGAAAGTCATGATCTATCCCCAGGAAATACAAAGAACTATGGAGGGCTGTGAAACCACAACAAATGCCACTCTGCCCACATTCAGATAATGTGTTTCCTTTCCCTAGTTCCTGACTCTCCCTCCTGGGCCTGAACTATGATGTTAGAAAAGTCAAGACCCTCTGAACTCTTGGGTTCAGTCAAAGCTGCCGTTCTGAAAATCATTACAGCAGCTTGGAAGACAGAGGTTCATGGTCTCATGACAGCACCCGAGTAGGCAATATTTCATAAAGACAGAACCCATCAGAGGCTTTTTTGGACCTTATCCTATTTCTAGTTGTGTTGAAGTAAATCAATCCTTTCCTGGTTGATTTTGTTAAGGCCTTACCTCAGAAAAGTAAGATTTCAAAAATATACCATAAGGGCACTCAGCATAGACAGGAGAAAAAAAACCATTCTAGACTATGACAGTACTATTTCCAGAAGGAGAGATGGGGAAACTTTAAGATGTTATCCATGATGAGCTGATGCCAGCCGGAGGTGCTGTGAGGTGTGCACGAGCCCCAGCTTTCCACCCCAGCTCCTGCAGAGCTGTGTGCTGAGCTGAGGAATCCATCAGCAGCCTCCACATCTGCAGAGCACGTAGGAGGGCTTTAAACACCCACTTACAGGACACCACCCCTTAGCAAAGCCTGTCATGTCAGATGCCAGTGCTCTGGGAACATCTTGCAGTCATAAGGCACAAGGAACAACACTAATTAACAAAGAAAAAAGGTAATATTATGAAAAGTGACACCTACATAAAGTCCATAATCCACACCTGGTGCCACACACTTCAATAGTTATGGGATAATTTAGTGGAGAGGATGCCACAATATGATATAATCTGCTTTGTGTATTCACTTTGTTCTGAGTAAGAGTACAGCCTCAGTTAATAAATACTGTGGATGAACTCACACATGCCCCAAGAATGACATTTCTGCAGATAGACTTTCCAACAACACGTCTGAGGAAAAGAAACCAAAACAAAACCAGAAACAAACAAAAAACCCAAAAGCAGTCAAAGGAAAAACCCACAAACACTTTTTTTTCCTGATCACTTTGGGGATTGGCTGTGATCAGCCCCAAGTTCTGTCCCAGTGCTGTCCACAAAGGAAACAGTCTGTCCTATGAAGTCCTGTCTAAACTCATGCTATGGCATGCATGTTAGCAAACGCTGCAAAACACAGCTATTTTCATTAGTCTGGGACATGCCCTTGGACTGGCTGGATCAACTGCTGACAGTGTCAAGGACCTGACACTAGAGGTGGGCTTCATAGTTTGGTTATTTTTTTAAAAACACTATTTAAGTCACCTAATAGTATCTGAGCACCAGACCAAAGCAGATGTGAATATCTCAGCTGTCACTGAGACGGAAGTGGCATTGAAAATAGATAGGATCCAGACCACACAGCACTTTAAAGATCCAGTTGCAACACTCTGGAATACAAACAGTGACAAATAGGAAAGCACTGGTCTTTCCAGCCTCGTTCAAAGCCTGCACAAGGACTATTGCCACTGACAGCTATTTCATTCATTCCTCTGAGTACCCTCTTACACTGGCTGTGCAGTTAAAACTCCTTGAAGTTGCATGCTCAGCTTTAATGATAAATGAGAAAAGGAAATAGCAGGTAGAAAATAAAGTAATTGATCTGCCAGTGTTATGGCATCCTTGGAATCAGCTGAATCAAGGAGAAGTGAAGAGTGCATTAGAGGCAAAACAGACTTTCTAGAGGATGAATCTTACTGAAAAGGCCATGCTTAAAAAATGACACTAGAACACTAGAAGCAAATTCAAAGATACAAAGCAAAGATTCAAAGATACAAGCAAAGAATCAGTCAGCCTGAAAGAAATCGCATTCACATGGTTAAGTGCAGCCTTAGTTGGACTTCTTACACAACTTAGCTTACACTTTAGCAGTTTTCCAGTCCCGCCAGTAACTCTTTTCAACACAGCAGATGTTCTTTGAAATTCTCAATCAGCATCATTCATAGCGGTTGAACCAATATTCCACAGAGAACAGTTCCTTTGACAAGGTCACAGGGGGGTTGATATCCAAAGCAATGAAACAAACATACCTTTTTGCCTATTGTTGTGTATTTACAGGTGATTGAGAGAGCACGTCTTCTGGAGATAAGATACTGCTGTAAAAGGAGTAGCAGGAAGCAGGATGATTTTTGGTGATAGTAGAACTGGCAACATTTTTAAGGTAGACTTCAGTAGTCTATAAATCTAGATCAATCAAAGAGTGATCAATCAAATCATTGAATTTGTTACACTTCTATGAATATTTCATATTATTTATTTACATAGTAACTTATGGGAGTAGATTTTTACATGCTGCTCCAAAACTGTAGGTTCAAGTCCTGGTAAGCCTTTGATATATTTATTAGAACCAGTTAGAAGCAGGGACAAATTATTCTATGACATTTCTCTGGAAAGTTTATCTGCCAAAAGCTTCAGTTATATTAAGGCTATATTAAACCAACTCCCAAGATATCAGTTGAATGATTTAAATGTGTAATACGCTTCACAGCCTTGTGTTACTCAGCGGCTGCAAAATCTGTTAACAATCCAGATAATTCTATTAATGCACCATAGATAATTTACTTTAAAAAAAAAGAAAAAAGAAACAAAACGATCTAAGGAATTCTAAACAAAAGACTACATGGAGAGGGTGTTTTGTTTTCATGTACTTCTTAGTACAAAACAGAAGAACAAAACAGAAGAAGGGTTATTTCATTCTGCAACTCCAAGTGAAAAGCAGAATCACTTTGAAGTGCCAAAGGAAATTACTACTTAAGAAAAGTTCAGATAAAATCCTGTTTCTTTCAAAAGGGGCACAGACTGCATATAGCGCGCTGACCTCATTGACACAGCTATACTGACTAGAAGATCTATCCCACGGTAAGAGGATAGCTCAGCCTCCATGACCAAGTAATTCTTAACCTTTCTGCATAAGGGAATTGCAAGAAGAAAATTAGGCATTTCAGCACTGCAGAGACACATGTGTTGAAAAATAAGAAGGAGAGTAAAATCCATACTGATTTTAAAGAGTTTTAAAACCAATTTTCCTTGTATAGTGCAAGCATGACCTATAAAGATCCTTGCTAAAGATCCAGTTTTCTGATTTTGTCCTTTGTGTGCAGCTTGAGAGAGAATCTCATGCAAGACGAGACTGGGAAGGAAAGTCAGGTATCTAGAACCTGGATGTCTAGATCTGTAGTAGCAGCACCTCAATGGGAAGGACAGTTCACACAGGCTGTGGCAAAAGCCAGTATCTAGAATTCAGACACTGCAGTATAACATCACTACAGCAGGCTGTTTGCATCCCCTGTACTGTCTTTGGCCCCATCCTCTGTCTCTTCCATAGGATGCTCCAGACCTAATTGACATTTCCGCTCTGCAGCTTCCACCACTGTCACCACACTCGGAGCCAAAATGAGAGTGTCGTTTAAGAGAAGGTCAGCCTATGCACTCAGAAAATTGCCAATAGGTCTGGAAACCACATACTCTTATATGACAGCAAGGCACATATATAATTATAGGGCAGCACAAGGAGTGGTGCTTACCTTCAGGCTCCAGGAGCTAACTTAAGTTTCATTAGATTCTCTGGCTGCTAGATCAAAATAATTTATTAAGTGAAAAAGAGACAGTCTCAGTTTTCTAGGGCACCTTTATTTGGCTTAATAAATCTGAACTGTTCATTCTTTCAGTCAAAACTGTTGAGGGTTTGCAGACAAGAAACAGTTAATTGTTGAAGGTGACAAGAGGACAGGAATTAGTGCTTGTTCCCAGGGCTTAGCAACATAAAACAAAATTATATTCTTTTGTTACTGTTTGATGAATTGCTCTTTTTTAAGCTCATGGTCTTATGTGCCATGCCCATTTACCTTGGTTCACTGCAGCTCTATAAAAAGTGTGATAGATACTAAAAAAGAGACTAAATTCAGACTCTAGTTCATTTTAGCAGCAAAGTAGCATGTTTGGCTTACAGAACTTGCCTTTCAGTGGGCTACATGTGCTTCCGTGTTAGGAGTTTCCAGGAAATTATCAGGTTACAATTACAAGAAGTTAAAGCTGCTGTACCAGAACTGTTAGCTGGAAGTCCGAATTTCCTCTACACTATTCCTCTTCTGCTTAGTCCTAACTGGAGATCAGTTAATGAAGTGGCTTAAATACTTTGTTTCTTTCCTTTCTCTGTTATATTATTTTGCTACTTGTGTCATTTATTCTGACACTAACATCTACAGATTCATTCTTGGTTGTGTTCTTCTTTTATCTTACCCTGGATTATTTACTTGGCTCAGGATTTTCTAACAATCTCCCAGGTTATGAAACTCTCTCACTTTAATTAAGGATATACTAAATTTTTAAAACGTGCTAAAGATATTTTTTGCATTCCTTTCAAGGCTAAGTAATCACATGGTCAATAATCTGAGGAAGAATGTAAGCAGGAAAGCATCTATGATAAGAACAATAAAAAAAGTAGCGATTACTTCAAAGAACAAAGCTGAAGCAGACTTCATAAAGGAAAAGAAGAAAATAATCAGTGGCTTCGATTAGAAATAAGACACAGTGATTTGTTATAAAATAATGTAGACAATGAACAAATACGAACTAGATTCTAATACAAAATCTAAAGAAACAAAAAATGGAAACACCATCTAATAAAGCTCAATGATTCATGAATCTTGAAATGATATTGCAAAATGTGTGGATCCTGAATAGATCTGCATATCAGAAACTCAGAGGACTCCTTTTATTAAGACCAGGGAGATGGCCTTGTGAGTAAAAACTAACACAACTGAAAATCCAGGTAAGCTAGTAAGAGAGATAACAGACATTTTTGCTTGGTCACTTCTGTCACTTATTCAAACATGGATCCAAAAGACAAAAAGATCTGAAGCTAATTTTCACTGCCTGATATATTATAGAGTTGTTTGAATATAAATAAATATATAAAAGGAACGTGTGTTTAAAGCAAAAGCATTTTCATTCAGCAATATTTTTTTCACTGTTATCACAGAATTGAGCAACTGCACTGAGAAACAGAAGCAAAATTTGTACCAGAAGAAATGGCACACTGTTTACTAGTATAGTAATATACTTGTAGATAATGTGTGTGTATGTAAAATATAATGCACATGTTTATGCGACTGTTTGTATGATATATGTGAGATTTACAGATAATGTATTAGAAATTTGTCACCATGTAGCTACTAAAGTTTGCCAGTAAGTCTGTCTTCCTAGGTCTCCTTACAGCTTATTTAGAAACTGGAATAGGAGCCAAGATAGCTTCCACAGGATTTATCATCTCAGAGGACAGCTGGGACTGTGTTTAGGGGAGAGCTTACTAATGAAAGGGCTCCAGGATGAAAACTGCATTTCGCAATTTCACCTTCCGGCACATAAGATTTTTCTATAAAGAAAGGAAAGTCAACTTTTTCAGTGCAGACAAAATCTTCTAGGGATCAACGCAAATTACTTTCCCCACTACATGTCACCATTTAAGTTTCCACAGAATTGAAAGTCTATTTCCTTGAACTTTTCTTATCTAGTAGGCATATTATGTGGGTGGATAGAGTATAAATTATTTAAAAAATTCAGATCAGTTCAGTGAAAATACTTTTCCACATGAGGAAAAAAAAAAGCTAGTTACATTGTTTAATGAACTGCTAAAAAGCTCTTAGACGATAGAGTTGCTTACAGATAGTACTATACACATTAGTATAGTTGTAGCATGTTAACATGCAATAGCCTGATTGGTTTGTTGATTGAGGGTTATTTTTTTAATTGCAGATGCAATTAAAATTAGTAACTTCTTCACTAACTTTCTTCTTATTTTCATTTAAACAACGTAAATTAGGTAAACTTAGAAAATCAAACCTAAAATTACATCTTTCCATTGTACAGGCTCTATGAAAAGATGACTGACAAACCCCCGTGAACTTACATTAACCACGTTTCATAGGAAAAATAACAGAGTGGGCAGCTTGAGTTTTTCTGTATTGATTCAAGGTTGTTGTACATAACAGCTAAGCAAATTCAATCTACACTTCCAGGAAACTGGAGTGTTCTCTAGTCAGCATTGGTCCATACCAATATTTTTTGGTATTCAACAGTGAAACGTCTCAGAAGAAGACTTCCTTTACAGGCAGTCAGGACACACAATTCTGGGGCTGTATCCCACTGTGGGTATCAACTCAAATAAGCTGCTGTGAGGGGAGGAAAAAGAAAAAAAAAAAAAGAAGAAAAAAAGGTTCCACAGCTGATGGTAGCACACGCAATAATTTTGGAAGGTTTCAAATAATCATTTGATTTATTATTTCAGTAAGGACATGTTGCGTATAGTTTTGTATCAGATTACAATCACAAAAAGGTTTATAAAAGCTTCATAGTCCAGCAAAGATTATCTTCATCTTCCTTTCTTGGGAAATGTTTGACTTGTTCCTTTTGTTAAATATTAGTCATAAAGATTTTAGCGTTCTAAGATTTTATTTATACCATATCCATAAATCGCTCTTGCAGCTGTTTCTCATGTGATTATTTCTAGTAGTTTCATTGTGGCTGGCTATGTGAATAAGGCTTATTGTTGTGGTACACTATGAGTCTGTAAACAGGCAAAAATTATAAAGGGACAGGAAACTCAAATTCTTCAAATAATTTCTTTTGTTTCAGGAGGGTTATTTTTTTCAAAGATTGTTCTTCAGCTATCTAAAAATGGCTTTGAAAAGTTAATGTTAATCAGTGGACGCAGTTTTCTTTTAAGTCAAACAGAACAAACCCAAGCACTTTAAGTATCTCCCAAACCTTAAACCCATAAGAGTTAGCAATTATGCAGCTAATAAAAACAAATACTGTACAGATTATTTTATTATTGGGCTTTATTTATGACAGTATAACTAACCTAATTCTTATAAGTAACAGACAGATGAATTGGCAAGAAAAAAAAATACACTAATCATTAACAAGTTATTATTTTGGACTATATATTTACACTGGCAAAACAAGCACCTAAATACAGTACTATAATGGATACTAGACAAGCACAAAATAGAAAAAAAATCTTTTCCCTTTCTCTTGTGAACATAACACAATTAAAATGGCTCACTTTTGCCAGCAAAGCTCTTTGCTGCATGAGTTACTCTAAGATCTGTGAGTTTTTGGACCCACATCACTGTGTACACCACTTGACCACTTCAGCTGAACAGAGCTCACATTGCATTGCTTCTCGGCACAAGTTTTGGAATTTATGAATAAACTTACTTTGAAACCAGGCACATTTATGCGAATTCTTAGTGTTTCAAGAATTTATATAACAAGAATTAAAGAAATGGAAACTATGCAAAATTATCATAATAAACAGCCAAGGCAATAGAGTTGTTTGTTGCTGCAAACAAAGCTTTGAATTACGTTTAAGTGCTGGGGGAATATCAGCCATGTTTTTCACGATGTTCTTAGCTTAAGGCAGGTAAGGGAGTCACAAATACTAACACTGAAAGTAGAGCACAACTGGTTTGTGAAATAAGGAATGTACTGCATCAGAAATATCAAATAATTCAATTGTTATAATTATTCTGTAGTTTAAAGGGAAACTTCCTGTATCTACTGAAGAAAAACTTCCATCTATGATATGAAATCTAGGAATGAGCACACAGTCTGGCTTATTTGGGAATCTCCTTCACTGCAGAGCAGAGGGTTGCTCTTCTGAAGGCTACCACGACCTGCATGTCCCACTGTATGCATTTAAGCTGTCACTGGTGGTCATGACATGAGCCCTTTCTTGAAAGGACACTGCAACAGTAGACAACAGTTTAATAAATGCTGTAATAATAATTATACCATTAAGCTCTAATTGTTTAAAGATGGGAGTTAGTGACACTGTTGCAAAATGTTATATATCCATTTCTGTTCCATGTAGCTTCTATTACCCCAGTTTAACCCAAACTAAAATGGGTTTAGACAAAAACTAACTAATATAAAGCAAATTCAGAGTAGCTACTCAAAGTTCTGCAGCAATTTCTCATTAAAGTCAAACATTTGTTGTACACCATTCAAAACAGAACAGAATTAGGAGGAATTCTGTTAAATTCTATAAAGGTTGTTACTAATAGTCATGCTTAAGTCCTTAAAACTAACATTGAAGAAGGACTATTACCCTGAAGCCTGAATTAAACTGAATACTGAGAGAAGTGTCATAAATGCCTTACGAGTCAGTGGAAAAAACAGGAAGTGAATTATTCTGTATCCTACTAAACTTGCATAGCACTTTATTTACATAGATCTATAATTATCCCAGTTGGAATCTGGCCAGGGTAGGAGGGGAGCAGAATTAACACGTTCTTTTTTTAAGAAGAGGTAGTGTTAGCTGGCAAGGAGCAGAAGCTCTAATTGTGGCGTAAATCAGTGGAGAATAAGGAGGATTAGTTGGTTATGATTCTAGAATATTTCCACTAATCAATAGAAATGACATTGGGGGGGGAAAAAAAAAAAAAAAAAAAAAAAAGAGAGAACCTTTAATCTTATCAATTCAGGTAAGTTTCTATTGGCAGGGTTAAAATAGCCAGGCTTAAAGAAACTAGTAACATTATACTGTAAAGCAGGTATGCATGTAATTTTATGAACTACAGTTACAGGTTGCCAGTACTTTGAAACTTCCACTAGATCTTATTGTACTTCACTACATGATATACACAGTTTTCCATGTATGGGATAACACTTTTTTTTTCTTTGTATTTCCATTTATGAGCAACTGAGACATATATAAACACACACTTTTTACAAGCAAAATGGAAGGACATAACAAAGAAACTTAGGATGTACCTGCTCAGTAGAAACATATATTTCCTCTTGTTCTAAATATTTTGTTTGGGGCTTCTGAAATTAGGATGAATAAGACTTTGTAGATCTGGGGACTACCTTTGGTTAGAAAATGGCATCAGTCATGTGGATTTAACATTTAGTGACTACTCCCTTATTTCCTCTACTTTTTAACACTTAGTCCAACCACATCATCTATTATGATCTGGTATCCTTCTCAGATCTTTCCCTAACTGAATTGACTAGAAGACCAGAATATTATATTACAATCATCTAGCTTTATCTCAATAACGTAAGTCAAAGAATTTTGTAAATAAACTCTGCTTTGCACTCATAATGTGAAGGTGATTTAAAGTCCAGAATCCAGAAAAAACATTCAATCTTAAATGAGAATACAGTTGATAGAGTATAGCAAGCTATTAGGGAAATCCTACCAAACAAGACTTCTTATAGCTAAAAGAAAAGAATCTAATACTTATTCTAAATGAATATAATTTCATCTGCCAGTTACAAGTTCTTACTGTGCTTGCATCTGATAGATAAAAGAGCCATTTGATATTTGAAATCTTCTTCCTCGAAAAGCCTAGTACATTATGATCAAGGTTTTATGTAAGCTAAACAGATGCTTCTTCAGTCTCTCATTCAAAGCAGATTTTCCTGGCCTTTTCAATTTGTCAATTATTTGTTTAAAGTTTAATAAAATTATTTCAATAATAATTTGGTGAATGCTATATATAATAACAGCAATTATGCTGTTATTCTTCATATTACTCTTAATATTATTAATATTAATATTATTATTAATATTCCTCTGCTTCTAAATCCAAATTGGACCATAACCATGAAGCTTTTAGAGCTCTTCATAACCACACTGCAATGCTTTTATAGTGTGACTTGCATTCTTTTTTCTTGGATATGTTTGCACTCATCATGATTAAACCAAGCACTTCAGCAAGTCCTATCTCTCCCAAAATCCAGGCTGCACTTCAGAATTAATGTCTTTGTACAAATATTTACTATTCCTTCAATTTCTTTACATTTACAATGTTATTAGAAACTTTTTTCTAAGGTATAATTAATTACTTTTGAGGGTTTTTTTTTAATTCATACAAGTATATGTTATTGGTTTCACGTAATACTATGTTTACTATGTTAACGAGAATGTTACATAGCATTATGCCTTCAGAGAAGCTTAAAATCTATATCATTACCTTGGGCCAAGTGAAATGCAAACAAAATTAAACAGACAAGGATGGAAATAACACCACCATCAAATCCTGCTGATTGATACTACATAGTCTAATGGTCTTTAACTCTTATAATCGATTCCTGCATCTGACTTTGGAGGATTTTGCCAGAGATTCCTGTTAAGTTACTTTAGTTTACTTAGCTGGTCCTGAAAGTTCAAAAGTTTTTACCTTTACCTTTTATTATTTAGCATCCTTCTTAGGTAAAGATTGAATAAAGCATATGTCATTAGATCCATACTTTATAATTGCACCACCCTGCTGCCTAGTAAGCTACAAACATGCTCACTGTATGCCACTATTCTGAGATCGGCAAAGAGGTTTCAAAGTAGTAGGGAAGTTATTGCACTGTTAGAATATACTCTTTGTTGACCTTCACTTTTCTTAAAAGAAAAAAAAAAACTCTCAATTTGCTTTAGGCAAAGAGCCATTTTTTTTTTCATTCATATACTTAACTATGATGATTATTCATCTTCTTCATTTCCCAGCTGCTAACTGTTGCTTTCATTTTCTGCCTTAAATTGAATGTGTTATTGCTGAAAAAACAACAATAAAATTTTGATGGTTGTGGAAATGTTGTCTTCGGAGTATCTTGTCTAATGTACCTAAAAAAGCCTCCATTTCCTTTTTTTTTTTCTTTTTTTTTTTTTCTTCTGTATATCTCTTTACCTATAAAGGTATCTGTCGGGATCTTTATTTCAGCTTTGGAACACTGTCCTATTTCCAGCAAAGCTGCATTATAGAATACATATATAGCAAATATTTGCTTATGACAAATTTAGTTAGGTTTTGCCATTTTACACTTAAGTAGCTATTAATTCAGGAGACTATTCATCTTTTTGTCAGAATTGGGACTAACATTAAAGCGCTTTGACAACATGATCTTATTTTAGAAAATAGTCATCTATTTTTCATAGAAAATGTAACGCACATTTACTTAAGGGAGATTGAGATCTGAAAATACTAGGCATTACACTACAGAGCGCAGAGGGAGAGTAAAGTTGATCATAGGAAAGCTCATTCTGGACACTCCAGAAAAAAGTTTACATGGCCGCTCATCCATTTATGTATTCAGACAATATATGTATCCCATCAGTTTTCAATTTTCTCATTTACCAGCTGGAACAGTCACTCATAAACATGACAGGTTTTGTTTTTGTGAATCAAAAACTCTACAATTAAAAATGTCTCTTCAATGTGCTTTGCTGGTTTCTGTTTCTGATCACTCTGTCTTTCCTGAAGAGAGCATGAACAGCAATGCAAACACTCGAGTTGTGACAAACACCTCCCTAAAACCTAATCTTGGCTCACATGTTTGAATAAACAAATCTTGAGAGTCAGCCTGCAAAGAACTTGTAACGTGGTAAAATCCTCCACCTTCATAATTCCTTCAGTGTAAGTTACACTTTTGGGTATTTAGACTTTTTTTCTCCAGTTTTATGAAAGAATTTCCTGAGCTATTTGAAATCTTATTGTTTACAGATGTGTTTGTGAAGCATCCAAAAACAACAGGCCTCTTCTTTTATGGGAGGTATTTCTGGACAACACAGCGTCAGCTTCAATGAGCTCATGCAATAGTTTTTAAGAATCACCTGGAATCAGGTTTTCACCCGTGCCTAGGGCTGTGAATTGTACCATCTATCAGTGGTAAGATGTGCACAGGTCAGCAAAAGTATTTATGCAAAAGTCTACGGTACTTTTATATAGACTATAGTGCTACACAATAGTTTAGAAACAAAAATAAATAAATAAATGTGCACAAACTTCAGAGGTTTCAAATGCTACATTTATCTATTGCACCTACGGCTGTGCAACCCTGAGTTTAGCAGCATCACTCCTTGGTTTCTCAGGCAAAATTCTCATTACAGAAAAATATTCTTAAACATATATTTTTATAATTAAAAATATCTGTACAGGCAAGTGCAGGTTGACAGCCTTACTTACGCATGGAAACTCTCTATCCGCTTACCATGGTTATTAGAGGGGCAAGGCCTGACTTTAAGATAAAGCCTGACCAGCCTGTAGTCTGAGAACTGTCAGCTGGGGCGGCAAAGGAGACTTCCCAAACCCTCGCACCTCGCAGGTTGCGCCTAACGCTCATTCGGCCCCTTGCAAAGCTCCTCGCCACAGCGCACGCCGGACCGAAACCTCACGCACGTACTAAACACGCCCCGGCACTGACAGCGCTCGCCGCTGCTCCCGCACGGAGGCCGCCGGCAAGGCCTGGGCCCGGCTCCGCCACAGCCGTTAGCCGCGGCCACCACCCGCGCGGTGCTGCGCAACGGGCGGCGCCTCACGGAGGGCGGGCACTGCCCGGCAGGGGCGGGAGCTTCCGGCTCCCTCCTCCAGAGCTGCCTGGCCAATGAGGGCGGGGCTCAGCTGCCGGGCAGGTAACCGGCGGCCAATCAGGAGCCCCGCCCGGTGTGTGCGCGCGCGGCGGGGACAGGTTGGGGGCGGGGCGTGGCTGTGCCTGGTCGCGCGGGCTGCCCGCGGGGGAGGGGCCACCTGGCGGGCGCGGCGCGCGCGGCGCCGCCTGCGACACCAGCCCCTCCCCCCCCGCAACGGCCCCAACGGCCCCAACGGCCGCCCGGGGGGGCACGGAGCTCGGCCGCGGAGTCGGGCCCTGGGGCGGCGCGGGCGGCCATGGCGCTGGCGGCCGCCGAGACTCGGAAGTTCACACGGGCGCTGAGCAAGCCGGGCACGGCGGCCGAGCTGCGGCAGAGCGTCTCGGAGGTGGTGCGCGGCTCCGTGCTCCTGGTGAGGCCCCGCGGCGGCTCGCGGCCTGCGGGGTGCAGACGGGGGCGGCAGCGTCCCGAGGCGGGGAGGGGGCCTCGCCTGCCCCCGGTACCCTGCGCGCCCGGCGGAGGCGCTGCCGGCGGCGCCGCCATGGGATGCGGCGCGTGGCGGGCACGGATGGGCGCTCCCGGCGGCGCAGTGCCCTGGCGAGCGCTCCCGCCGCCGCCGCGGCTGCTGCCGCCGGTGCCTCCGCGAACTTCGCGCGGTCGCGGCGGGTGCTTCCCGCGCGGGAGAGTTGAGGGGCGCCGGGAGGCTGCACTGCCCCCAAGCCTTCCTCGCTGCGCGACGCGTCCTTCGCGCGCTGTCACGGGCCGGGGGCGGGGGGCAGTTATGCCTGAGGTGCGCGGAGGGGCCTGTGTGCCGCTCGCTCCGCGTGTAAGGCGGCTGAGCTTGCGACTTCAGCCCCTTACTGCGTGTGTAAAATTACCGTATAAAAAGTAAATTCCCATCTTACTACTGCCTGTGCATTTTGCTGTCTAAACACAGCTCTTGGTGTTGAGCGGAGTGCATCGTGCAGAGTGGTGGATGAGCGCTGGCAAGCGAGCAGGAGTGCTTTAATATGTTTCACTTGTCTGCGCTGCTGGTGCAGTGCCTCTGTTAGCGTGTGATGTGTGCCCCTCCTGGCTCGCAGTTTTGCCCATTAGTTAAATTAAACTGCTGCAAGTGGATCTGTGGTGAGGTGCAGCTGTAAACTGGGGCAGAGGGACTTGGGGAGAAGTACGCCCTTTTTTTCTTTTTTTTGGCAAGCTGTACTCAGGGGATGACATCTTTGACAGTCTCAGCCAGATTCTGTTAGAGTTTCTTTCTTAGGGCTCTTATTCACAGTGTTTTTATTTTTTTTTTCTTCGTACTTTTCTTATCTCCAAGGCAAATGCTTTAGTAATCACCTGTCAAGGGTAAGTAGGGAGTTACAGTGAGGGGCTTTCTGAAGCTGATCTGTAGTTGGCTTTTCAATCTTGCTGATGTTAAATGTGATCTGCTCCAACTTTTCTCTGCTGCTCATCAGAATATATAGTCCTGTGTTATCATAGTCCTATGTGGTAGTAATAGCTGTAATTTAAGGAAAAGTAACATTTCTTTGTGGTCTATAATTATATTATTGGTTCAAAGAGTATGTAATAAAAGACCTGACACAAATGGTTCAGGACCACCTGAAAAAGGGTATCTTTCTGCGAGATACTGATACGTATGCGTGCACATCTGCATTACCTTCTCCAGGGATCAGATCTTTTGGGAGAAGACAAGAAGGGTGTATATATATTCTATGGGAACGTGAAAAGGATTGAGGTA
This sequence comes from Eudromia elegans, assembly GCA_003342815.1. Lineage (NCBI taxonomy): Eukaryota > Metazoa > Chordata > Aves > Tinamiformes > Tinamidae > Eudromia > Eudromia elegans. Next base: position 1,618,554 of record PTEX01000073.1, on the reverse strand, counting down.
TTTTTATGCCACAGGTAAATGTTTATTTTGAAATAATCATCAGTGCCCTGTCCCCCAAAACAGTACTTTTAATTTGCTTATAACAGGTCTTATTGAGATGAGTGGAAAAATATTTGTTTGATCTTTAATTCATTGGGTACTTGCTAATGTTCAGATATTTTTGCAATGACAGCTTGTTCTTCAGAGTTTATGGGAGGCAAAATAACTGACTGTAGAAAGCAGAAAGTGAGAAAGTGGAGGACTCCCTCAGTCTTACTCTAGATGTGGTCTTCCATCACTATTTTAGGCATTAGAAATAGTGACTTATTATTCACAGCAGATTTTCAATCTTTTCCATTTGCTCGATGTATAGAACAAATTTCCAATTACTTGCCTGTGCAGTTTGATGTTGAAGTTGACCTTTCTCTTTCAGCTGTGTTTTGCCCCTGCAGTTACGTCCCTCTTGTGATCCTAAATACTCTCTACATCATAACCAAATTAATCTGTTCCTGTTCCCACACTGTTTAAGTCACATAAGAAGAGGATAGCGGTCTCAGAGGTTCCTTTATTTATAAGCTAGATAAGTTCCTCCTCTGAATGTGCTATAGCTCTTCTGTCAAGCACTGTGACATTTGGCAGGAAATTGTACTTTTTCTCTTTTTATAAAGAAGGAGCTTAAGTGGGGATAGCATTTTTCTTTGCTACAACAGATTTTTTAAAAAGATACCTACTTCTAAGCTGTTGGTGTTTCTAAGCTTTATTATCTGAAAAATTTCTTAAGCAGTTATGGACACAGTATTCTTACCACTTTTGTAATAGTTGTATAATAGGCTAATAAGACACCTTTCTTTAGAGAAAACACACTTTTCCCCTTAACTGCTTCTGACAAGCTCTTTGATGAAGCACCTTCCAGGATTTGTTCTTCAGGTGTTGGCAACATGTCATGCTTTTAAAAATATTGTTCAGCATTGGTAACTAATGTGATGTTACTGTCACTCTCTGCTTGTGAATGGTTACTGAAGCTTTCCAATACCAGAGAAAATACTGAAACTGTTGTCCATTGTCTTGTCTTGAAGTGCAGAATGTGCAGATGGGAAGCAATGAGCTTAAGGTAGCAGTTTTTGATGATGATTTGTTCAGATAAGCCAAATATTGCTTCAGAGTGCACACCTCTGCATCAGAGTGATGCAAACCACGCAGTCTTTATTAAGAGTAGGAGACAGAGGTGAACTGCAAATACCTCTGAAGTTGCGTAGATTCTCCAGCTTGTTTTTGTGGCTGGTGATTTATCAGTTCCATCTGTTTTTACCGTCAACACTAAAGCCAGTCTTCCTTGATATACTTAAGACAGATGCATTTCACATCTTTCAAATCGGTTATTTAGAGAACGTTTTATAAAATACACCTTGTCTTTTCTGCATTTGTAAATGTTTCTAGCATGACAATCATAAAAAGGGGTTGAAAATAGCATGCCATTAGGATAGTAGAGTGTATCTTTAGTTTTCATATGGTTCTTCAGTGAAACCAAAGTCAGATTTTCAGCTGACTGAAAGAATGAGTAGCCTTGCTGAGTAGTTAAAGAAGAAAAAAATGCACTAAGTTGCTGTTATTAGTCAAGCTAGTTTAATTTAATTAAGCAAGCTATCCTGTCAACATTTAATATCTCATATGGTTCTTTCTGTTTGATTTAGTTGGCTGAACAAACAAGTGCAGTTTGGTTGGCTGAACCGAAAACTTGTTGTTTGGCAATGAGCTTCTCCAGCCAGTACCCAGCATGTAATACATATTTTGATTATTTAGGTTCAGGTTTTGCTACTCTATGCATGACAGCGTCTTAGAAGCATCTTCCTACGCATTCCTGATGCAGTTGTGATTTGAGCTTAGCCATGTGACTTAGTGTGGTGACTGTGGTCACCCGAAGAAGCGGCTGAGCTTGTCTCTTAAACCAGCAGTCTTATCAAGAGCAAATTCCTATGCAGTTTGAGAGTGTCCTTTTGGATGCGATATAATCTCTTGAAGTGGTGATGAATTATCTAAGACTTTTTCTTTATAGAGCAAGAGTACTTCAGGAGGGATATCTGATGCTTCATCAAATAATATGTTAATAATTGTCTCAGTGACAAAATAATGTGTTCTATATTACATAAAATTTAAAGTTACATTTCAGGATAGGTGAGCAATTAAGAGAATGTTTGGCATGCCAATTTTGCTTTTTCTTCTCCTGGGCTGTAAATAAATGCTGCTAGGACATGTACATATAATGAAAGGCTTTACATACACTAAATAAGTGAGAGAAAGTGTTTTCCCTGTATTTAAAATAGCTGTGCACATAAAGGGCCTGATACTGGCAATATGTGAAAGCAGTGTGAAATCTGAATGATTCCCTCATCATTGTGACTAGTTCTCATTTTATGATTTGAGCATATAAAGCAGGTTTGAGTATTTGAAGAAGAAACTATTGTATCTAATACAGTCTTGGGCATTATATGTAACTGAGTCAGCCTGATAGAAATCTTAAGTTTTAAAATTCTTGCAAAAATCTAGCTCTCCAGATATTGAAGAAAGAAAGACAGTATATTGTGAAGACAACACTTTGATTTCCTAAAAAAACCCTTTGTTTTTCAAATTCCCTGCCCCTCCTCTTTTTTTTCCCCTCCCCTTTCTCCTTATTAAGGTTTCATTCTGGATTTGAAGACAATGTGGGCTTTGTCTTTCCGGTTCTGATCTTAGCTTTCTGTGAATCTCAACCTATAGAGAAGTATGGTGCATCCCATGTCACAGGGTAATGCTTTTAGCATCTTGTTTTTCCAAGAACATGGTTGCTGGAAACATTATGTAGGGCTCATTGTGATTTGGTGTTTCTTCTGCTGATTCATTCATTCTGATTTCAGATATCCTGTGGGCATGTGCCTTGTGTGTTTTCCTGCAAATCAGCTTCTCTATGCTGCTGAATGGAGTAGACTACTAAGTGAAGATTACTATCTTCTAAACAGAGGACTAATTGCTTTAAAATAATTACTTATAGCAAATATGAAATGTAGGCTGTTACTGGATTTGGATTTCAGTCTACTCCTAGCAGTAGCTTTCATGCAGCACAGAATACCACAGCATAACTTCTTTTTCATCTTTACTTCCGACTCATGTCCTTTAAAGCTAAAGCAGTATCACATAAATAAATCTGGATGAAAGTAGAACTCATTGCACCTGAATTTAAACTTGTGAATTTCACAACTATATGATTATTTTTCCTGTGTTGAAGATCTTATGCAACAAACTTAATACAGTATATCTAGTTTAGTCATCTGTTTCTTGACACTACAGTATGCTCATTGCAAATAGGAAGAGTCTGTACTTAGTAATTCTGAGAACTAAGCCTTTAAAATAGACAATTTCCTCTGTTGGGTAGATATGACTGTTGAAGTTAGTCACCTATGCTAAAAATTATCTGGCTTAGTGGTCACTTGCATGTGTGTAGTTTGTATTGGGTTTGAGTAAACATCACATAAGTCCATGTAGATGCAGACTTAATCACTGAACCAGATATTTGTATTTATGAAGTAGCTTTAAGATTCTGCCAGGCTAACACGTGTTTGCGTCACAAATAATGAAGAAAAATTGTTGCTAGATCATTGAAGCAATTTAGGGGAATTCTGTTTTTCCTATTCTATTTTCCAAACATCAGGAAACGTCACATTTTTCCTCTAAGAAATGTATTCTCTATATTGCTTTTATTTAAGGTTTTTTTTTTAATCTGTCAGTCTAGACGAGGGAAAAATGGTATAGTGTGACCTTTTTTTTTTTCTTTTCCGCTCCTTTAGCAGTATGCTGGAAAAGTCTCCTCTGGTAATAATTCTAGGGGGAAAAAAAAAGAAGCCTAGATATGGAAAAATATGGGACACTAAAGCAGTAAAACAGTTCAGTTTCCAAAAAGGTGCCTCACTCTTGTAAGCTTGTTGAAAATTTTCAGGGATGAATGAGTTTGTGGATAAAGACTATTAAAGTACTTGCAAGTTGAGATCAATATTGTTTCTTGGTGTTTCAAAGGGACATATTTGCTGATATAGTGGGAATATCAAGTGACCTCAAACAGAGATAATTGAAAATGTGAAGTACACTTTTTTTATTTCCAAGACTTAAACATTTAAGTTAATCAAAGCAAGACTGAAAAGGAGTAATTCTGATTAAAGCTGAATAAAGCTACGAAAATTCATAGATTCATCTTTGTAAATAATATTTGTCTGCTGCTTTGGGACTCAGTTGTAGTTATTGATTATATTTGATAAATTCAAAGTTAATCTCTGAACAAAGTTTGGCTGCATGTTATATTCAGAATATATCGATATATCATGCTTTTATAGTATTTAGTATCAAAACACTTAAATATTTGGTTATGTCAAGACAGAATGCAACACATTGCTGTTTATATGGTGTCACAAGTGGAGGATCTTGATTTTTTGGAGCCTGGAATTCAATGTGCATGACTTATGTGGATGTGTGATTTGGTTTCAGTTTGCACATCCAGGACCTCAACTGCCTTTGGATACTTTCATTTTGGAGTTTTTAAAGGCATGTGATCTTTGTCCCTTATTAGTTGTCCAAGGCATAGGTTCTGTTCATCCGCTGGCAGGAATGCTGAAATACATATATGCAAGAAAAACAGGATTTCTGCAGAAAGGGTTTAGTAGGAGAGGAAAAGTTTAGTATGATAGCTCTTGGTATCATTTTAACAAGCTTTTGAAGAAATCAAAAGGCAAATTGAAATGATAGGCACTGTAGGCTTAACTTTTGGAAAGAGGCTTTGTTTTAAAGTATATACAAGCTACTCATCTATACTCCAGTTTGATGGCATTGCCAGTGATGCTTCTTACCCTTGTTCTAATAGTTGACTCTTTTACCTTTTTTTTTTTTTTTTTTTTTTTTTTTGGCTTTTTTTTTCTTTGCTAGAGCACTGCTGTGGGCAGAGTAAGATGTTAAATCTAAAAGTCACATGATAGTTATCTGGCCTGTTCCTTATTTGCCCCTAGTACAGGGATGATTGTAAGTGGTATTTCAGTCCTATTTCTGCCTGGCTTATTTGCAACCTCTTTTGCCCTGACACTAATTCTTGTGCAGCTGAATGTCATCTGATTTAGTAGGTGCTTTAGCTGAAAACTAATAGTAGTATCTTTTAAGAATATGGAAGAAAACTTTATTCTTACTGTTTTGCAATCCAAGAGGGATTGAGTTTAAATTTGTAACAGAACCTCAGAACTTCATTAAGTTTAAAAAGACTCTTCAAAAGAATTTTTTGAGGGATGCAGTTCTAGTTCCCTGGAGGAATTGGCTTGGGAGTTTTGCTTGCCAAGCTTGTTATGACTTTAGAGCTATTTGTCTGGTGTTGTGTATGGCCTCATATGGCCCAACAGTGTTATATATAAATTTCTTTCCATTTATAGCATAAAGCATGATTCGGTAAACGTTTATTCCCATGAAATATGAAGTTTCCAATATGAGGGGGAAAAAAAAAGATAATTCTTGGTAGTATGCTGTCTGAGCAGGTTATAAGATTGCTTAGTAAAGTTCAAGGGTCAATGCTTTCAGTATAATATTGACAGCTAACGGTCTGGGAAGTTGGAACATGTTCTGAACTAGTAAAAGGGAGGAGAAAGACTTGATTTGTGAATATAGAAGAATTAAAAGTAAAAAAGGATGTGTAAATCCCCAAATTCTGAGCTCTTCCCTGTCTGCAGTAGGGTTGCTCAAAAAAGTTTTTTAAACCTGGGATTTGTTTTTCCTTGCTCTTGTTCTGGTGTGGCTTCATAAGTATTACCAGATATAATTATAATTAGTGACTTGTCCTATACCTCTCTAATAAGCTTATGTTGTGTTTATTATGTTTTGGAGCCCAGAATGATCACTTAAACTTCAGAAAACTTCAGAAAGGTATGTGACCACTAGATGGAGTACCATGAGCATATTTCAATACCTGAACTCTTCTATTACGTCTTGAGATGTGAAATGTTAAAAGAGGTAGATATGCTGTACCTGACAGTATTTTAGGTTTATTTTCTGAGTTTAGACTGACATAGACATGGATCCCGTGTTTGTCTTTAGATGAAAATGTATTGTTAGTTATGGATAATAAACTTGTGAGAAAATTGTCTTTTTTTTCCCAGCTCACAGCTGTGAACTATATGATATCTGATTGCCTATATTTAATGAGATTTTGAGTTTTTGTGTATCCTCCCATCAACACATGCGTAGCACCATGTGTGTTAGATTAAAATCTTTGGATTTCTTGGGTTGCATCAGTTATGCTTCCTACTTATCTAAGTTAATAAAGAGTGTATGAGAACAAGCTCATTCTCTTGTTTGTGATTAAAAGAAACTTGTGACATTAGCTTTTTATGACTGCTTCCTTGGTGAAACTAAATCTTGCTCCAGTTTTTGTAAGAGAACTTCTGACTTTTGATTTCATTCCTGATGTTCAGGACATCTGCTACAATTGATATATTGCATCTGGTCTTCAATCTGTGACCATGCTGTTGCAGTGTAGTCAGCGTTGCTGGTATTAAAGTAGTTTTTCCTTCTATTTGATAGTTTCTTCTTAAGACCTTGCTACGTATGCAGATTCCATGGGAATCCAAGCATGCTGTTTTCAATACAGCTATTAAACATGTTTTTGTGGCGCTTAAACCAGGACCTATTTGCTTAAATACTACCTTAATTATGTTCCTTTGCAGATACAGGCCTGTGCCATTATGAAATGCTTTGCTATGTTGATGGTACTATCCATATTGTTTTATAGTAACATCTTCCATTGGAAGGGCTCCATAGTTCTGCTCTGTTTTCTCTCAACAGTTAAATCCTGTCTAGTTGCCTCTAATAAATTCCCCTTTTGTTACTGGAGGTTTTGTAGGGTCTGCTGCAGGTTCAAAATCAACCAAGGTTAATTTTGCCCCCAAATTTCTACGTTTGTAAGTGACAACCCATGTGAAATTGAACCATACAAACTGTGTTTAGGACTGTCTGTGTTCTAGCATGCACATTTCCTTTGTACCTCTGTGATTCTGCTTGCCAGAATTCAGTTGTGTTTGTCACAGGGTTGCCTAACATATCGGTCTGAAGTCCTGCAGCTTCTACATGGAAAGTGATTCTTAAGCAGTTATTGCAATCGGTGGAGGACTAGTGGTTAGGCTGTAAGCAATTATTGAACAATATTGTTCAACAGGTCCAGACAGTTTCTTTTTGGCACAGTACAGATCCAACAGAGCAAAGAAACAAGGAGAAACTTGTTTAACTCTTCTCTCGCATAGTGGTCCTGTTCTCTCTGTTTGTTTGTTTGTTTGTTTTTGGAGGGTAGGATAGGTCTCTACAAGACAAGAGAAGGTACAGACATAACTGTGCAAGATTCATGATTATGAATGTGCACTTCAGACCAGCCTTGATGTCAAATTCTCACCTTTCCTCTCACCTTATCTTTTTCGTACTATTTTCATATAAAACTGCCTTTCCACATTCTGTGAGGAATAAAAATTGTGTTATGTACTGACTTAACTGTACTAACTGCTGCCTTTGAGAATATGGAACTAGAAGGAACGGCTTGGATCACTGTCAAATATTGATTTTTATTTTTGTTTATTTTAACTGATATATCTGCATACTGCTATGCTATATTTAGGTTAGAAATTGAAGTGTACTGAGATGCATTAACAAGCTGGATGCTAGGGAGAAGTGCTAATAAATCTTGAATATTTATCTAAATCTCTTGCTGTATCATCTAAGTATTTCCTTGAAATAACTTAATTTGCATGGAGAGAAAAATCTGTTATTCATATCATAAATCTGTTTATTCCCTCTCTTCTTTCTTCACTCCTTTTCATTTGGCTTGTTCTAACTGCATTGCAACATCTATGTGCTAGTAAATTCACTCTTTTTCCCAGATTGAGCAAGAACTGTGTTGATAACCATAAATTGTCGTGCCCTTATATACTCAGCACACACCTAGCAGTGCTACCACCTGTATGGTTTTGATCTCATTTAATGTGAATTTTGATTGATGTTGAATATTACAAATTGAAAAAGAAACCATCATTTTGTGTATTAAAAAGATATATATTTAAATAAATGAATAAATAAATAAATAAAGACTTGTTAGGGCTTTTCTTCTAGAAGATAAATTAAGCAGACAAGAAGCTAAATACTCCAGATCATTCTGACCAGTTTATAACGTGGAATTAGGGAGACTGACAGCTTAAAAGCCATCACCACATGCAACTACACTTCCATAATATATCTGTATAATCCAGCAGAAACACTGAAATAATCCTGTCAAAATATTGGCTTTGGAGGCAGGCTATAGCCAATCATCTTTTCAGGTCTGTCCAAATTTAATAGCCTTAGACAATCATTTAAATACTCTGTTTTTCTGTTTGCTTACTTCTAAAGGAAATGGTCCTTTTCTGTCTCTAAAATAATTGCAGTGGAATGACACTCGAGAAAGTGCATTTTCAATACTCCAAATATAATAATCACTCTCACAAAGATATTTTTAAAAAATTTTTATTCACGCTCTTTTGAAAAATTTACCTTAGGTTTTTAAAGTTTAGGTGAGTAGGGCGATGTAAAATAAACACAGATTTTTTTTTTTGTGGTGGATTAGGTCTGCAGAAATGTAAAACTTGCTGATCTCTGTCAAGATCAATGCTACTGTAGTGTAGATTGGGATAGTTACTTTTACAAATTCCTGGCCTTCATATGTAGTTTCTTTCACAAAAGATTTAAAAAATTATGTAACCTTTCTTTTTTGAGTCACATATGCTAGTATAGGCTGTAGAGCAGAATCCTGTATTGATAAATTGCATCAATTTGGAAGGGATCCATTATAAAACCAAGAAATGTACGTATTTAACATTTGAGACTATATTTTTGTTACAGAGGTAGATGTTGATCTGAACTAGATATTCACTCAGCCGTGTTCTTTTCAGCGTGACTATTCACTGTTTGCCATCAAGGACTAGCAAAAGTCAATGTCTGTCAGAAGGGAACTTTTGCGTAAGAGGAAGAAAGACAGAAGTGCAGACAGTTGTCAGCCTTCAGCGTCTGTGTGGGTTGCCTGAAGTGAAAAAAAAAAAAAAAAAAGCCTTCTGCCAGCATATAAATTTGCTAAAATAGGTTTACACAGTAACATGTTGTTTGTCTCCATAGCAGCAGTAACCTAATAGTTTTTGCCCTCGCATTTTGACTTTTTGCTTTTGAAATTGCTGCTTGTGAACCCTGAGAAGCACATTTAGGTCAAGCAAAGCCCCGCTTGCTTGCCTTAGCTCTCTGCAGAGCATTGTGGGAGGGCTCCTTGCAGCCGAGGCGGATTCTTTGTGACTGGCAGCAGAAGCTGCAGCAGCATCTTTGCAGTTGCCTTTCATCTTTCGTTATGTGCCAAAGATCTTTGAAAAACAGGAGCTATTTCCCTGACCTTCTGGAGTATCTTTTCATCTCTTCTGTGGAGTATAGCACATGGTAAAACCTCCTATCTCCTACAGCTGAGATAGCCTTTGCTTTTCAGTACTCTCTGATTTCCATCTTCCACGCCTGGATTTTTGGCAGCGTTTGGCTGAAGCAGATAGGATTTCAGCAGCGGTAGCTGATGGTTTCTAATCGAGGTAGGAACTAAGTATTGGACCTAATGAAGATGATATCAAGAAATATTTCTGCAAAGCAGAGGAAAATAATTCCTGTTGAACGAAGGAAGAAGCCATTCTACAAATGCAGTCAGGATTGCTAGAAATGCAAGATTCACCACATTTGGAATGGGTTGCACGACTAGCGTGGTTCTGTTTAAAGGCATTCGTACAGTTCTTGAGAGAAACTGTGGGTATATTTGCAAGCAGCAAGGAGAAAACAATGCCCTTGAATATACAGCATTCTGCTTGCCAAATGAAGATTCAGGAATATTGTTTCATTCATCTCTGGTAAATATGAACTTATTAATAATTTTATCTGTTAATTGAAGGCTATTCTATAAGCAGGGTACTGTGTTTATTTAATATTTGTCTAATATCTACTGAATATTGTATCTAATATCTGCTGAACTTATCTACAAAGATGAATTCAACTTTAGTATTGTTACTGCATGTATGTGGCATGTAATATACATGTGCATATGAGTGTGGATCTCAAAGCTTAGGCTTTGTATGTGTTTCATGTATATTTATTTAGCTTTCTATTATTAGGTTTAAAGATTTTATGCTCTATAAACAGCATTGCTATAGCAGACTGTCAGCTGTTAGATCTTTATATACATTCCCATGGAATCTGTTTGTCTTTGGCACTTCACATGAAGTATAGAGAATTATGTTTTTCTGGAAAAACTAAGGAATGCATTGTTGGAAAAATAGTAACCCAGGATTTAAGGTTTATTTGTCAGATGGATTTTTTTTTGTTTGTTTCAAGCTGTATTCTGTTTCCTTGTAACTACTGACAGGGATGAAGGAGCATTCTAGAAGAAAAAATGGTTAAAGGGAGTAGTTTTTTGAATCTGCTTAGCTCCCCAGAGCCTTTTTTAGGTATTTCACAGATTCACAGAAAGCAGTCTTTAAAGTGAGATGTTCTTGTTTGTACTCCCCTAGGTTAATGACGCACCTGTGCGTCAGCTGTATTTGTTGCCTTTAGGCTCGAGGGGGTGGAATTGCAATAGCTACTGTGCACCACTTGCTTCAGAAGTGGGCGAGTTAAGGGCTGATGTTTATTTTAATTACTTTGGGGTTACTTGTTAACTGCTTTGTCACAGACAGGGTTGTTAGAATAAGAGGGGTGTGGTTGACTGAAATAACTGCAGATTTTGACAAGCTTGTGGTGCTTATTTGGATGCCTGTGCTACAGCGCTGCAGTTATGGAAAGCCTTTAGAAACTTCATACAGCTTGGTTGTCTCTATGTTAAACCTGTCTTGCTGAATTCAGATATAAGAAGAAAATACCTATTTTATGTCTATATAGATGTATAAATAAAAAGTAACTTTCTAGGAAGGAATACTGAATCACCTCAACTCTCTTCAGATGCTTAAGATAACTTACAGTGTATATATGTGTATATATATGTCCATTGCTTTTCACAATAGTACAGTGTTTTATAAATTCTAAGTATTATTTTATATTAAAAATAAAATGGCTTCCTGTAGGTATTAGAAGCCTTTTTATACTGTTAGCCATTTTTAAGTGAGCCTGATTCACATGGCTGCTAGATATTGTCAAACTCAAAACAACAAAAATTTTTATGAGCTTTGCAATCTGTTGAACTCAAGAACTAGAACCTTTACTGGACATAAATGCAGTTAAATAGGTGATCGAGGAAATATTTTTAAAAATGTAATATGAATGATTGTAAGGTGGGCTGCAGTGATTTTTTTTTGTATTACATAACTTTTTTTCTCTTTGTTTAATGCTGTATTATTGTAAGGATAATTTTAATTTAGCTGTGCAAAATATGCTTGACTTACTGTTTACAACTTAAATTCCATGTCTGTCACTTAGGCTATCTTCTACTCCCAAATTTCCACATACCTTTAAATAACGATACCGATTATTCAGGTTTTCCTCTATGCCTGTCAGCTTGGTTTAACTAGAAGCAGTGGACCAAGATAAGTTTCTTCCTGGGATGAATATTGAAAGATTAGAATGGAATAGTGTGTGGAATTGAGGGGTCAAATGACTTCCTGCTCATTTTATTGGTCTAAGATAGTCTGTAAGAGCAGAAGTTGGGATTTTTAAGGAAAGAAAGAGAGGAAAAAAAAGACCCTGCATTTAAAAAGTTGCTCTTCTCAGCAGTGCCAGCTGGCACCAGCAATTGTGCTCTGAGCCTTGGCTAAGGGCAGGAAACAGTTGCTACTCATCTGCACCTAGCAGTGGAAACCAGCTTTCTCTACAGACCTGGGCCAGGGAGAAAGGTGCTGCTGTCTGGCAGCATGTCTTATTATTTTTCAAAACTCATCTCAGTATGTCTTAAATTACAGAATTTCCCACTGTTTACTAAACAAGTGAACTTAGCATGGCCTCGATGGGGAGAAACTACCTGTTGTTGCTCAGTAGGAAGCCACGTTGGAAGAGGAAAACCCTGGGAATCCCTTTCCTCAGAAGACAGGCTGTAGGGCTAAGGTCGAAAGAGAAAGGCAGCATGTCAGTTTTCTGTGTTCTCTCTTATTTTTATGCTTGTTGCAACAGATGTATATGTGGATGTATTACTTCACTTACAGTCTAATTGTTTGTGCTGTAATATCTGACCTGCCTCTGCATTTTTATTTAAAAAAAAAAAAAAAAAAAAAAAAAGCAGGGGTAATGGGTATAAGTTAAAACTCAGGCAGTTCCATCTCCATATGAGAAAGAACTTCTTTCCCTTGAGGGTGACGGAGCCCTGGAACAGGCTGCCCAGAGAGGTTGTGGAGTCTCCTTCTCTGGAGATCTTCCAAACCCACCTGGATGCCACCCTGTGCCACGTGCTCTAGGGGTCCCAGCCTGAGCTGGACAAGATGACCTCTAGAGGTTCGTTTCAACCTCAACCATTCTGTGATAAAGTGAAGACTGAGCAAGAATTTCTACCTAGGAAGTAAACTTCTATCTCCATATGTCTGATGTCACTTAACCTTGCGATGAAAATGCTGTATCTTTTCTTCAGTGCAGGAATATTTCTAGGCTGCCACATACCCTTATTTTGTTCTCTTGCCTCGATGTTTACAGGATCAATAGGATCCCTCAATCACTTGGTGTAAACCAACAGTTTAGTAATACAGACCAAAAGTTTAGTTTGAGACACTATTAAAAGTAAGCCTCCCATTCACCTCAAAAAGTATTTTCTCTAAATGTTATCACAGAATAAGCTTATTTTCTAAAATATTTTTAAAAATCTGATTTGCTTAGTTTGTGATAAGTTGAAAGATACTTTTTTAAAATCTTAGCTTGTATGCTTGAACCATTACTTGGTAGCTGTGATGGGCTGCTGCTCTGATCATGGCCTAAATATAGGGTGTGGATGATAGATGGAGATGGGAAAATAAGCAAGGAGAATGATATGATGACAGTAATACTAACATGAGATTTATAAAGTTAGGGTTTTGCTAATAAGGCAGTTGCCAGCCTTATGAAAGTAAAGGCTAGCTAAGTATATGAGCAAGATTGGAGGAGTTAGAAACACATGAAGCTGAAGGGCACACACTCAGCATTTTGCTCTGAATTTGTCTGAAAAAAATGCAACTTCCTTTTTTCCTTGTTTGAGTTATTTTTCTACTCAATTTGCTTTTTCTGAACTCTGCAACACTACTTTTTCTCTCATTAAACATTCTACAATGCTGTTTTTTTAAGGTGGTTTAGTAGCTGTTGTCTGAAAGCAAAACAAAAAAAGAGGCTATCCTAATGGTTTCAATAAGTTTTTTCATTCTTTAAATTTGTTGTGGCAAATATCCTAGATTGAAATAACTGTTACTTAATTTGCACTTGCAAAATTACCAGAAAGAAGTACTGTAAAAGTCTGTTTCTAGCTGCTAATATGATGGATTACATGCCTGCTGGAAACAGAACCGTTCACCTTTTAATTTAGTAGCTGCAGTTTCTTAGTCAGTGTAACCTGTTGACTTTACTGCAATGTAACCATTAAGTGTTACTGAATTTTGTTTGTGTAGCTCTCTGTAGTGCTTGCCAATCTTTTCCTTTATTAACACACTGAGATGTGTTAATTGTCTTTATGAATTTACTTATTTGTTTATTGTCACAGTAGTGATGTCTACCTGAGGATCAGTAACAAGATCTGCCAGGTTGGTGTTAACAGCTTTAGCTGGCTACCTTATGCCATGAAAAAAAATGTTTTTTTAAAAACATGTTATCCAAAACATTGTAGGCCCAATAAAAGATGCTTAGGAGAATCTTTTGAGTTTATGGTACCACTAAAACAGGCAGATTTTTTTTTTTTTTAAATCCATTTCTCGAGTAATGATAAAGACCTATATATGTTCTTTTTTTTCTTCAGTGCAGTTTATTTGCATGCTGATTGGACTTCTTTGTGGGATCTCAACATCTCTACCCTGTCTTGTATTTATTTGAATCTTTCAATAAAATAATACTTTGAGGATAGTTTTAATTGAAACCTTTACAAAAAAAAGTGAAGTTGGTATAATTTTATAGGGGTGCTTCTCAAAAGAGGGGTAGTTGTGCCACCTGTTCTAGATGGGGGTCAATTCTTGTGCAAACGCGACCTAGTTGTGGGAAGTGAGTAAAATAAGAGTGCTTACTTAGTGTGTTGACCTCATGAGAAAGTATTTAAGGTCTAACTCGCTCATATTTTGTGTCTTACACTTTTGTAAAGTCAGAGTGATTTTTCTGCTAGAGAATGTACTCCCTATTGGAGGGAGGGGAACATACACTTTGGTGTTAGGTTTGCACTTTTTTGCCATAGGAGGAACCAGAACTGACTAACTTTAGTGTGACATTTTCAGTTCCATCTGAGTGCAATGTGTTTAGCAGTGACTCTTCCAGTGAACTGCCTTCTCTATTCCATCTGTTCTCTGACAGCTCAGCCTTTCTCCTCAATATATTCTTCTAGAACAAGTGTATTTCCGTTGGCCCTTAAGAAACTTCGCACTTTTAAGATATGTATAGCTGCAGCACTGAATCATCCACTGACACTTTAAATTCTCTACCTTCAACATAGCTGCAAGGCAAGGTGTGCAAAGTGTAGGAGGGCAGTGCAAGAGTATCTCTTACTAATACAGATGAGAGCAAGAAGTGTTGACTTTGAAGGGTGGTTGTCATTGTGCTAAAGTGAGTCCAAACATTCACTTAAAGCTTCCCTCCCTCAGCATTAAAAAAACTTCAGGAGTTTTCACTTTTTTTTTTTTTTTTTTTTTGTATATGTGTGTGTATGTTTGTGGCTGATGCTTCCAGGGAATGCTGATACCTGCCACTCAACAAGGATTATTGACTTAAGTCATCTTGATACAGCCTGTAGATAGGACTGGTTCCAAATGAAATGTTTTTAAACTTAGTGCCACAGTTTTTAGCCACTTGTTACACTGAGAGTAACAAGCTGATATCTCTCCAAGTTCAGCGGAACTTCACATATGTTGCCTGTTTTCTTGCCATCATTAACACTTCATTATTATAAGAAAGACATTCATACCCCCAGTATTTGTAAAAAGAAAAGGCGTGTTATATCTATAATCGGAGTTATTTTTCAGATAGACTTCTCTTTTGCTAGCGAATTTCTGTAATTTTGAGATCCATGTTGACAGCACAGTCATATGACTTCTGTACTTGGCATTCTTTTTGGGCTTGCTTAGTTTTCTGTGTTGAGACTTATTTGCATAGCTATCTGGTACAACAAATGGAATAGGTTCCTGTTTTTGTTTTTATTGCATTTCTGTGATGTAAAACTATGGGTCCTGTAGCAAGTTGATAAACTTTCTGCATGTCTTAAACTCCTGCTTTTCATAATTTTTTATGGATTAAATTTTTGAGGTAGTTGCTAAGCCATATATTGAAAATACATATCAACCTAATGGTTAAAGTCTATGTGTTGCAATATATAGCTTTAACAATATCGCATTGCACTTTTGATTAAATAAAAGAATTTCAGTGGGATATATTTGTGCGCTAGTGAAATGCAAGCTAGACATTTTACATTAACCATTTGGTAAGAAAAAGAATAATTTCTATATCTTAAAAATGTTGGATTTTTCCTTGTCTTTCATCCTGTTTTTGAGGAGAATCAGAAGATGGTTGGTTATTAAAAAAAAAAAAAAAAAAAAAGTGTAAATAATCAGGATCAGGATTCTACTTAAAGAATGGATAAGTATTCTTAACTCCTTATTATCCTTAGTGTTCGCAAGTACTCTGAGTAGAATTCAATCATGCATTTCTGGATAGAGTTAAGGATATTTGCAGCCCCATCTAAATGAAAAAAGTTCCTGTTTGGCAGCTGCATCCTCAGATCTTAAATTTTACCATTATAATTTAGTCTAAGCTGTTCTGTACTTCCGTTTTTTGAAAACAAAAGGAGCTGGTCCAAAATAAAAGCAAAATAAAACGAAATGTTCTTGAACTATTGTCTACTTTGGTTTACACAGGAAGATGTGTTTTTGTAAATTCATCTAGACTGCTGGTTTCCTTCTTCATTCTCAAAGAAGCTTTCTTAACATTTGCTCTAGACAACCACTTTTTTTTTAAGGAGTTCCATGTGTATATGTTAGAAAGAATATAGCTTAGAAATTAAATGCATCAAACTTAAATAATTATCAAGTCAAAGGTAAATCATTAGTTAACACGCTGTTAGTCAAGATTATTATTATTTCTTTGTGCTTTGCAAATGTGCCTGGTGGCACCCACATGAGGATGGACAGGGTGGGTGAACTACTCTTCAGAATTGATTTGATAGTTGCAGTGAGCAGAAATAAAGATACGAGTGGGAAAGCAAGGAGACTGTCAGTAGGGGAAGGGCAGGGAAAGGGAATATAAAGAGCTTGTGTTGGCCCTGAAGGATAAGCAAAGTCAGAAAGGAGGTATGAGCCTGTCCATATGTTTCCTGATTCTTCTGCATTATTCAGATTAAGGAGATTTTCTTTTCTAGTAGAGGATAACATAAAAGAATGTCAGATTAAATTTAGGGTATCAATTATATTTAAGTGTGATAGTTAACTGTCTAAAGAAATGAGAAGTTTTAAAATTGTACAGAGTTGAGAATTGAATGAAGGTAGTAGCTTTGGAATATATACTTGTCAGGGCTCCGAGTATGACTTCTGAAGAATGACTATTTTCTTATCCTTGCTTCCTTAACAGAAATAGATTTATACAATCTAATATGCTATATGCCTATACAGTCTAATATGCCCTTTACCTGTGCACAAATAATGTTTGGAAAACTGTTTTATATTTAGTGTTTTAACCTGTAGGGTTATCGCAACTCTGTCAGAAATAAAGTCCCCATTCTCTTCCCACAGCCTTATTAAAAAGGCAGCTATGAGAAGAAGAGCAGCCTGTAAAGCGCTTGGGCCAAAACAACATCTGCAGAATAAGCTTACATTTGATTATGTATTGAGTAGCTTTTTGGTGAGAAACCAAGTGTAGTTTCAGGGAGGAAAAACCATTTCAGATCACGCCAGTAGCTGTAAGATCTGCGTGAATAGTTACCATGTTGTTCAGCTCAGTGTTGAGAGAAGTATGGAACTGTTTATTTAGAGTTTCTTATTCTCCATCCTCTTGTTATATCTTTTCTTAAGTTGCTGTAGCGACAAGACCAGAGGGCTCTGGGCCTCTGTGTTAGTATTATTTCAACTGCTCTTGTTTATATAGCAGAATAGAGCTACCATACCAGATTGTCGTTTAAGAGTAATAACTTGGCTTGGAAATACATTTCCACATGTGAAACTGGAGCTTCCATGCAACAGATATTCTGAGAAGTGGTCCATTGTACCTCAAGATTTTTTTATGAAGCATCATAGCTCTATTCATATTTGAGAATCTGCAACCAGAGCTACTACTTGTGTGCTACGTAATTTTGTGGCTGCTTCTGTTTGTTCATTTCCGTATCAACATAGTCCTTCGACACAGTCCTTCCAGCAGTGCTATGCAATGTGAACCTTAACTTCAGCGGATTAAGAAACATAGGCTTGACTCGTCTTCTGTGACGTGTTGCTCTCCATTCCACTTTGCCTATTTTATTTTATTTTATTTTATTTTATTTTATTTTATTTTATTTTATTTTATTTTATTTTATTTTATTTTATTTTATTTTATTTTATTATTTTTACTTTATAAATGAGTAGGAATAGCTGTAATCAGCTAGTACACCCATTGCCTCACTTCCAAATGTCAAGCTTCTAGTTCAAAGCAGGATTTTTAGTCCGTAAGAGTATGGCAGCTGATTTTTGTACTACAAACTCAAATTAATTTCTGCTTTTCTGGGTTTTGAGATCTGTTGGCTCTCTTATTAGATCACAAAACACTTGTGCACCTGCCTGCTTTTGTCTTCTGCTTGGTCTTAGCATTTGTACCCAAGCATTAGTGAAAAAAATAAAATTAATCTGAAGTTCTTGACATCCAGACAGTGCTACCATCATGTGAGCCTGATGCCTTTCTTTTCCAATTATGTTCTTTACAAACATAGTCCTTTCATCATTTTTCATTGCCAGCTGGATTATTTTTGTGTGTGGCACTTATAACCATACATAACCATGTATTTTTATGCATAATTCCTGGCAATTGTGAGCATTCTTGGCCACCTGCTGCTTGTTGGATGTTATTTAATTTACACTGACTCATAACCAGGAGCTCAAACTGACCTTTGCATGATAGCAGGGATCTTCTTGCATTCCAAACTTGTTATAATTGTAAAAACCCGAAGGGTCTGCCTACCTCTGCTTTATTTATTTGGAAACAATTGGAACCAAATCTGCTGGAATACTTGCTTTCATATGAAGCTGGTGTTTATTATGAATACTATAAAAACCTAAGTCTTATTTTATCAGAGCAGTGTTCTAATGCAAAGTAGGAAATAGTTAAGACAGGGGAACAAAACCGGGAATTGTTGACTTATACCAGGTTCTCCTGATTGAAAGTTTCACTTTCCTAATAGCTGTTTCTCTATCTCTATTTACTTTTTTTAAAAAAAAATTACTAACAATGATTTATGTGGAAATGCTATTTATTTGCAATATTCACCTCTGAATGAGGACAAGATGAAGTAGACCATGCAGGCAGTAAATGATGAAGATGCTAGCAATTGTCTTATATCTTGTTCTCAGTCTAGTATTTAACAGAGTCCCAGAAGGGTTGAGATTGGAACGGAACTCTGGAGATCACCTAGTCCAGTGCCGCTCTGAAGCAGGTTGTCCAGAACTCTGTCCAAACAGTGTTGAATATCCCTGAGGATGGAAATAATCCTGGGCAATCTACTGCAGTGCTCAGTAGCTGTCACAGTAAATAAAGTTTTCTTTGTGTTCAGACTGAACTTCATGTATTTTGGTTTGTGCCCATTGCCTCTTGTCCTGTCACTGTCACCACTGAGACTAGACTTTACATTCTCTCACTTGTTCTATTACTGAAATTTGTGTTCAATTTATTATCAGCATCTTAAGAAATCCTGTCACATATTTCTGTGATCACTTGTTGAATAGTGTTGCTTTCATCTGTGTAATAGCCTGAGAGAGAAATGGCCAGCTGGCTCAAGTAAAGGGACTGAGAGAGGCTGATGACTTATTTGAGAGCTCAGTATTTGAAAGTCGAAGGTATCACAAGATAAGTTTATCTTGGCCAGGTGTATTTTCGTGAATTTTACAACTTTTTAGATTTGAAAGAGCAGACATGGGACTTTGAAAATTATTTTCTGTTTTTTTTTTTTGAGTTAATGTGACTGTAGATTAAGTGATAATCCTTAACATAGGAATAGCAATGAGACTGAGGAAAGATTTGGAGTTTTTTTAAAGATGTTCAGATGTTGTGAGGTGTGAAGAGAAAGGATCTGTTTGGTCCTAGAGAAGGTGTTTGATTAGTGGCTGGCTGTTGATAGTACCCGGGCAAATGAGATCAACAGAAAAAATAATGTGTAAAAAAGACCCCACATTTTATTCTTCTGCAGATAAGCTAATTTTTATAATAAAAGTTTTGAAAAGATAGAATCCTCAGTTTTATTACTGCTGTAGAAAGACTGGGGTGATTTTACAGGGTCATTTTTAGAAGTACAGATTCTCCTGCAGTGTGTTTGATTCATATCCTTAAGGCGTTAAAAGTGGATCCACCTCATTTCTTTTTCCCCTCCTGTGGGAGGAATACAATGCGCTTAGGGGCTGGCCTTTGCCTGTCATGCATTCCCATCATGACAGATTTAGCAAACTGCAGCTGAGAAGTTAGGCTAGCTGTACATTGTGTGCTGCTTGTGCCTGGAAAAAGCTATTGTTTTCCCTGGATCAGTGGCATGTTGATTACTCTGATGCTAAAAAAGCATACAGATTTGCTATTCCTTGCCTTTTCAATCAAAGAATGCAGGCGAGAACAAACAGAAATCCTAAAAAAGAACTTATTATAGAGTCTCCACAGCAGTGCAAGGATGCAGGTCCCTGCGAAGCAGAAGTGGACAGTCCTGTGGTAGTGCTGGTAAGAATTGTTTAAAAAAGCTGTGTCTTCCCTTTGATAAATTTTTTTGTTTGCCTTTGAAAAACTGCTTAATCTGCTAATGAGAAAATCCAGGATTACTGCTGGTGAAAATGCATTTCAGATTTGTTCTTGATTCTTCATGTCTCTGTCTTTTTATTATTTTTTGTGGTTCTGGTTTACAAGATCTTTGACTCTTGGAATGTGAATTCAGACTTTTGTTTTTATATTTTTTGTTTTGCAGTTTTTGGTCTGTCCCTTGTACAGCTCTTAAAGCTTTCTATGAAAACTACATTTAAAGTCTAGTCTAGCAGCTGTGTTTTTAATTGCCTAGTGCATCTTAAAATATTTTAGAACTCTTTGAAGACATTCACAGGTTTTACATAAATGTTCTAAAAAATGCCTGAAATATTTTAGGTGTACTTGAATTTAAAGATTAACTTTTCTAAAGTTTAAAGCTTTAAAGTAATTTCTGGTGAGAAGAAAGTGAAAAATTTCTGAATATCAGGGGCATAATCAAATATATTTATATGTATATTTATATATTGCTATATACTACTTCTGTTGAAATTTTTACAGTACAGCAAGAGAACATAATATGGAAACTATAAGTAATCTGCCAACTCGCTGCAACTGAGACAATAATCCTTTTCAAATAACAGAGGAGGGTTGTTAAACTAATTAGCTATCAGTATTCAGTGCATACTTGTATATCAGTAGAAAGAAGGACTAATATTCTAGCTAAAATTTCAATTTTAGATACTAATATCTCACACTTAATTGCTCATTAAAAGGATGAAGGTCTCCTCTTTATTTGTTCAGCTGTGGTTGCAGTTGGTGAGAACCTTGACCCTCAGATTATGATCGCTGCTTATTTGAGCTCCACAGTATGTGTTAAAGAAACCAGCTGAAACATGTTCTCTGTTTGATGAAGTGCTTCAGTAAAGTGCTTCTGAAACTTTAGGGCACTTTTTGATTGTTTTTAACTCAAAATTTACACATATGTAGGTCAGACAGTTTTAGACAGTCAGTTTTATTTTCCCTTGCTCTGTCTTTTTAGCTTCTTACTAGTCTGTTGTAAAATGGTGAGTTCTTTTTTTTTTTTGTTGTTGTTCTTTGTTCTTCTTTTTTTTTTTATATATATGGGTGTGTTCCGATTTCTGGTCCAGATTTTCATCAGTACAACATGACCTAATCTCGTGTGTGCTTTCCTGCTTTTGGAATGCTTAACTTTGTTTAGAACTGCTTTTATTCCCTCCTGAATACTCTGCAAAGAGATTTAAATAGTGTTTCTGCAGATACTTAGGATATTGTCGTTTGTCAAAGGCATATGTTGTTAGTTTAAGGAAAAAAAATATATAACAGGTGTTTAATTATAAAATTTACAAAGTGCATTGTTTTAATTTTTCAGTTTTAATGTTCAGACATGATCAGTATTTCTCCTCTGTTATTTTAAAGTATTGTAAAATTTGGATGTATGAAAACAAAGGTCAGCATTTCTAGGGAAAAGCAGTGAGGTCCAGCTTAGGTCACATACAGAAATGTCTTTGCTGTCATTTCAGTTGCTATCTTTGCCTCAATGCATTACATATTTAGAAGAGTGTGTATAGAAAAGGTGGCATATAATTACAGAAAGCTTTTGCATCTGCTTTTTTTTTCTTTTTTTCCTTTTTTTTTTTTTTTTTTTTTTTTTTTTTTTTTTTTTTGGATTGAGGAAAAGTAAATGAAATGGTGATTAGCCCGCTTGCTGCCAGGACACTGTGCATGGGATCTCCTGCCAAATGCAAGGCAAAAAAGTAGGGCAATATATTTCATTTAACAATGTATACCTCCATTTTTATTTTATTGGGTTGCGATATGACAGTAGATTTTTACTGCCACAGTAAAAGTACACCTTTTCTTACTGATACGGGATGTAGTTTTGTAAAGAATGAGACTAATATGTTGCTAGTTGATGTACTAACTGTAAAGAGTGAAACTTTTTGTTGTCTAGGCTAGAAACCATAGAATTTCATGAGATTACTTTTTAGAATGTACTTTGGAACAATAGGCCCTGGTTCAGGCTAGAAACCATTTTGGGTGGTTGCTGCCTGAAACATGGCAGTTTGTTCTTTTAGGTGTAGATGTATTGTTTCTGGATGGACAATTACTGCCTTTTTATTTATTTATTTTTATTACTTTGTAAAGATAGGATAGAATCAGCTGCTAGAGTGTCCTGGAGGCAAAAAGGTTTTTTGAGATACTTATTTAACTATTGCAAATGCATCTGACAGAAGCTGCTAGAATATTCAGGGTATTGAGTATTTATAACTGAGAGCATCTCCTGTGATACTGAAGCAATGTTATTTGCTCAAATTACGGGGTTGAATTAGCTGCCTATAAGTGGATGCTGAGGAGAAAAAAGTTTGCATAATTGCTAAAACTAGGAAAGGTTGCTATAACCATTTTGTCTGACCTTCTACATAATACAAACTCCAAAGTTTCCTGTAATAATTTCTGTTTGAAATTAAGTGTAACTTTAAAATCAAATTTAGGGAGTGTTTGCTTCTTTTCTTACTTTTTAATGTTGTGGAGGGGGAAAAAAACCTGCTTTAAAAAGCAGTTGGTCAGTCAAGTTTTTGTGAGCAGAAATCATTTACTTCATTTTTATTTGCTGGATCTTTGAAAGAATATGTTCACAAATGGTGAACAATTTTTAAGAGATGGCAACAAAGTAAAACTGACTAAGATGTATTTTTCTACTGTCATTTTTAATACCAAGGACAGTAAGTCAGTCTTTTGTGAGGAGTGTTTTAAAAAATCCCAAGTGTTTAAAGATTTTTGTAGGCATCTTCTATAAGAACCTCTTCTTCTTTGGTTAGTTTGATTTTTCTAATGAAGTATTAAATATGTTTCATGATGGTATAGGACTTCTTTACCCAAGAGCAATAATAAAAGTGTAGATAGACTTCTCAAAGGAGCTGCACCGTGCGTGTCTTCTCTATTTGTATCTTAGTGTGTATGATCTCTTGTGATGGGTATCTTAGTGTGTATTATCTCTTATGATTCACATGATACCATGTAATACCTTGGCTTTTGAGTTTAGCAAGCAAGAGCTCATGAAAAAAATGGACTTTCTAGATGTTGCCTCCAAACCAGCCTTGGAATGAGCTGCTGTTGTGTTTGCACAAGTTACTAGATTAGGACACTTGCTGCCAAGTTGCTTTTTGATACTGTGCTGATGTGTTGGACGATGTGGCTCTGGGAAGTTGCAGCTCTTGGAGATCTTCATTCAGCTTATCACAGATTCACAGAAGGGTGGAGGTTGGAAAAGGACCTCTGGAGATCATCTCATCCAACTGCCCTGCTCAAGCTTAAACATACACTTGCAGTAAAGTGCAAGGCATCTCAGTAGCTCTGATAGAGCTTTGCCAAAATCTAAGTCTATTTTGGGAGGCTTTTGTGCTATCAAGAAAACCTGATAGGACACAAGGTGGTCACATCTGTGTCTGAAGGTAGACTAAAATATCAAAGAGACTGGAAATTAAATAATTAGAACTGCATGCATATTAGATGCATGATGGAAAGGCATGCCTTACAGAGGGTCTTATCTGCAGTATTCTAAGTGGGACTTAGTCATCGATTAAGACCTTATAATAAGTAAAACCATGATGCTTTGTAATTTTGAATCTCATTGCTGAGATTTTGAAGCACCCACTTTTTTACAGTACGACCTCCTTAATATTTAAGTAAAAAAAAAAAAAAAAAAAAAACCCAAAGGGTTTCAGCCATTCACTCTGCATAGAAAAACGTAGCAGTGATTATTGTTTTTTGAAAAAATATACATGCTTTTTTGCACATTGGTTTTGGCTCTTTGTAACTGTGGTAATCACTTTTGGCCTGTTTTTTTTGTGTGTGTGCGCGTGTGCATATATATATGTGTGTGTGTGTATATATATACATAAGTACAGACATGGGTAATTTAAAGAATGCATTTTATTCTAAGTCTTGGCACCTTAGAAGTTTTGAATTTGTCAGTGAAATTATAGTGCTGCTTAAATATACACACAGTAGTAGGAAGTTATTTTCATAATTCTATAAAAGTTTATTCCCTCCCACTTTCCCAAAACTGAAGTTACTAAATTGCCTTTACCCATAAAGAGTAATGTAATATTTAAGAAAAAAACTCAGTGATATGTACAGTTTTTTAAGATGGATTTCAAAATTAGTTAAAAAATAATCCAACCTGGACAATTTTATTGTGGTTGTGGGACATAAGGTACACTGAGCCGTTATCCAGGCCAAGTTTTCCATAGCTTGTCTAAGGGCAGGAAATTCACCTGCTCTCTTTTGTTTGGTTCATCCTACCCCATCATCTGCTCCTGCTTCCTTCCTTTCTTTGTGAGATCGACTTAAGCTTTCAGGAGAATATGTGCTATATATCTATAAGCCATATGGTATTTTGTAGTGCATGGTTAACAGTTATTCTTATGAAAAAAGTGACCATACCTTGTTTTGTTAGAGGACAAGTGAAAGAAAACGTTTGTCTTGATTGCAGCCTACAGGTAGTATAGCTCATTATTTTTTCTGTAACTTATAATCAAGGCAATCATTGAACGCCTACCTTAAAATTCTTGCATTTTATGATGAGTTTTGACAGTGTTGATCCAAATATGTAAACTCTGTTCTGATGAGTTAAAATGTTTAGCATGTTTGTGTCATGACTGCTGTTTCAAAGTGCTTCTCTTTTCTGATAAACTTCGCTATCTGAAATACAATGGTAAAAATGAAGTGCTGCAGCAATACTCTGCTTCGTTTTATCTTCCTACAAATATGTCTCAGGTTAATCCAAGTGATGGATTCCATGAAATATTGTGCTCTTGGCACTTTCTTAAATTACGGAAATAAAGAAGTTATTTGTTGCAAATTAATAGGAAAAGTGAAGCCTCGCATGAAAGGCTGAGTTTAGTTTCTGTAAACTTGAGCTGCAGTCCTCATCACACTGGGTTTCATCTGTGTCAGGTGGTCCATAAATCAAATTCAATAATACTATACCTAGCTGGAGTCTTTTCCTTTACATTGCATTAGATAATAGACTGGAAAATTATTTTTCTGAAAAAGTGCTTGAGAGAATCTGTTTCTTTGTAATGTTTTAGGTTTGGCTAAATGCCAAAGTCAATGCACTGTTTATTGTTTTTTTCATATCTGGTTTAAACTGATAAAACATCCTCTTCCTTTTCTTATGCTTTGTGAATGACTAAGAAGTAAATGAATAATACTTTGAAGAAGTGCAGAGAGAAGAAATTCTTAAATTTTTTTTTGTAAAATGATATTTCCGTAAAACAGAAGAACGTTTACTGAGCACAAGTGAAGCTGATGTTTTCTGTTACCCTAGTATATGAGGGTCCCTTTAACTGAGAGCTGTATGCTCAGGACCTCAGCTTTAGGCTCTTTAAAAGCTCCTAGTAAGGTAGGATTCCTTTTTAATCTTGTGCTTACCTCGTGTTGTGCAGGGCAAAGCTCATTTGCTTTTAAGTTTTCTTCTATCAGCTTTAGGGTTGTGTTGGACCTCTTCTGTGAGGCAGATTAGAGCTACACCTTTGCAATGGACTGGATGCTTTGATGGAGCTTTGAAGCTACATTATGCACATGTACATCATGTAGAAAAGGGTGAAAATGCAGAACCAAATGAAGGTTTGCACCTGGTTTGAGGTGACAGCTTTCTCTTGTCACATGCTAATGGACCTGATACTGTGCTCATTCCGCTTGCTATTTCAGGCAGCAAATGACTTGGTACAGTGAATTCAGGCTCCAATTGTGTTGACCATATATATTTCTACTTTCCTTTTAAAAAGCTTTCCAAGTTGCATTTTAAATGTATTAAAATACGTAGTGTGAAATACATTTTAAAGCGTGTTTTTTCGCTTGAGTGTTGCTCTGAAAAGTATGGACCAGAATTTATGAATTATTTTGCAACAGCTTTTAGTTAAGACCAAGTTACCTATTCTGTGCAGTAATCTGGATCTGTTCTGCTTCCGAAGGGATTCCTTTAGCTCCCATCTGTTGGCACCTGCGGTCGTGCAGCCTGTGTGCAGTTTTGAGCTGATAAGGTTGAAAGCTGGGGGAACCCCAGAAACACAGTGCTCTGTCTAGCTTGCCCCAAAATGTGATTGTTCAGTTGCTGGTGCTAGTTTCCAGTCTGGCTCCAGACCTGGCTGCAAAGGAGAGATGAGCCTTTGGAATCGGCCTCCTTCAGTGGTTCTCTGTGTTGTAGCTGCTATTGAAGTGAAAGTGTTTAAAATATTTCTGCTTCTGCACTAGCAACACTTGTAGCCTCTCTGCTTCGAAACTGGGAATGCTAAGCTCTTGAAATGTTTTGGGATATAATATGCAGCCAGTTCAATGGTTGCTATTTATCTCTTCTGAGAAAGGTAATAAACTCATTAATTGCCGCCAAATATGACTGCTAACCGCATTGGCCTGTGCGAACTGTTACGTAATGTAGATGACAAACTCGTAGGAAATCTTTCCAGAGTGACTGTAGATAGTAGCAATTTTGACAAAAGCCCACCTCATTCATCATCTTTTTGTAGTATTTTTATTGTCCAATTTTTAGTTTTTTATACTTTCATCTTTTGCTTTCTGTTCTGCTTCTGCATTTTTAGTAGGAACAGGAAAACTAAGCCATGGTAGGCATGACAGAATCTTGGATAAGTTGAGTGGCCTGAGACCTTTCATAAGAGATCTTGTGACTAAAGTTTTCCAAATTCTCTAATGAATTAATTTAGTTAATTCACTTGTGGAGGGGCGAGGAGGGGGCAACATCTTTATGGCTTCTCAGGAATATTATTACCATACTAATGATTAATTTTACTTTTAAATTTAGCAATTACTATTTGCTAATCAATATGTTTCTTCTGTATAGTACTGCTGGATTTCGAAAGTTTATTAACATGTGGTAGGGAAATATATATAAATCACATTTTTGCCTGATTAGCTATAAATGGCAGCATTAGCTGACCCCAATACTGCTCTTAGGTTAAATACACTAATCTCAGCCAGGTGTATTTACTCCCTTTTGAAGCAAATAGCATGCTCATGTGAATAAATATCAGTTGTATTTACCTATGTGACAGAGTGTGATTTAGTCTACATTTTGACTGCTCAGTTTTTAAAGTGCATAAAATCTGAATTTGCCACCTCTTGACGGAGTAACTTCTTAAAATGAGTCAACGGTTGTAATTTTTCACAGTATACTTTCCCTTTTACTTTTTGCAGGCAAAACCAAAGCTCATTGAACCAATAGACTACGAAAATGTCATTGTTCAAAGGAAAACACAAATTTTGAATGATGCTCTACGTGAGATGCTGCTTTTCCCTTATGATGACTTTCAGGTAATCAAACTTTTATTTTTTAAACAGATTTTTAGCAGTAATACTCATGAAATAATAACTTTCCACTTTTTTGTTAATTAACTCTCTTTTTAGCATAAAAAATAGGAAATGTTTGCCATCAGATTCTCTTTACACTGTTCAATTTATTCTTTTAAGTTACAGTAGAAGAAATAGCATCATTTCTTCATGCTTTCAGACTGAGGTCTGCCTGTGTGACTTAGCAAGCTTACTGCCTTTAGAAGTAGCTGTTCTGAGGGTTGTTTTAAACTACCTTTCTGTCCTTCTGAAGTAGGAAATTGTAATATTTATTAAAAAAAAAAAAATTGACATTTTAAAATTCTTAAAATTGTTTTTCCATCTTTTTCCCTCCATGTCAGTGAAGGGTATGAACTTGTTTAAATGAAACCTATGTTTCTCAGCTGTGCG
Organism: Eudromia elegans; assembly: GCA_003342815.1. Classification (NCBI taxonomy): domain Eukaryota; kingdom Metazoa; phylum Chordata; class Aves; order Tinamiformes; family Tinamidae; genus Eudromia; species Eudromia elegans. The sequence continues at coordinate 1,590,675 of PTEX01000073.1, read as the reverse complement.
TCACCAGCCAAAATTGACAAAATGTCCTATACACCAAAGGGTTCTAAAGTTACACTTAGCTAAAAAGCTAAGACAGCTACACTTAATTGAAGCTTGTGCTTCTCATAGTATGTTTTTAAAGAACAACTATGTTTTTCTGTGTAAGTGCAATGATTTTGAATCTTTGCTAGAACAAGTTAGCGTAACTAGCAAAATACGTTTGAGACTACAGTTAGCATAAATAACCAAGTCTCTGTCATATATCTCCCATACCTGCAGTCAAAATATCTACTGATATTTGCAAAGTGTACAGACATCTGTACCAGCTGTAAGTTAAGTGTTTCTAGGGCTGTGTTAAACTTGAATACCTCAGTTAGACTTGCTCTCAACAGCTACACTGAAAAAGTTGAGCACTTTCTTCAGCCAGGCATTTGAAGGTAAGTTTATGTTTATTACAGTGAAAGTTTATTTGCTCTACAAAAGAACAAATAAAAATCCTGTGACATGCTTTGGCTTTTTCACATATTCTGTAGTATACTGAAATATTTGCCTGAATCTCCCTGGACACTGTTTCTGTGTAGTCTGTACTTCATTCATCACTGATTTTTTTACACAAGTGTCTTTCTACTCACAGCTTTCCTCCTCTGAGTTAGAAACAAATTGATCAAGAATATCCTCAGGCATTTTGTTTGAGCAGTCCATAGGATGTCTCAAATATTTAACTGCTGTTTCAAGAGTCTATTTTTCACAGTTCTTGTCTTCTGGTCCACATGACTGGATTTTGGTCACAAACTAGCTTGGCTTTGGTCATCCTTTGTTTGGTTTCTATAATCAGATTTTCATCAAAGCAGCCAAGTGTGTGTTATATCAAAGAATTCCGTTCAGGTGGTTCAGATTATAGTCAGATTTTCTGTTTGTTTATCCCTCAATACTGTAATAACTGAATGTGTATTCCTGATTTGTCCTGTCATCTTTGGTAGAATCTCATTTTAGTGTTAATTAGATTAATGTGAAGACTTATTTTACAGTATGAAGCTTTTATTTTCTTTTTTTTTCTTTTTTCTTTTTTTTTTTTTTTTTTNAAGTTTCTCCTTTTAAATCTTACTAGCTCAAACATGTAACTCTCTAATACCGTTCTGAATTATCATAGAATCATAAAATGTTTAAGATTGGAAGGGACCTCTAGAGATCATCTAGTCCAACCCCCCGCTCCAGCAGGGACACCTAGAGCATGTGGCACAGGGTGGCATCCAGGCGGGTTTGGAAGATCTCCAGAGAAGGAGACTCCACAACCTCTCTGGGCAGCCTGTGCCAGGGCTCTGTTACCCTTCCAGGAAAGTTCTTCCTCACTTATAGATGGAACTGCCCGTGCTTCAGTTTGTAACTGTTAACCTTGGTCCTACCACTGGCCACTACCAAGAAGAGTTTGGTCCCCTCCTTCCTACATTCACCCCTCTGGTATTTATACATATTTATAAGATCTCCTCTCAAGCTTGTCTTCCCCAAGCTAAACAGGCCCAGCTCACTTAGTCTTTCCTCATACAATAGTTCCTCCAGTTCCTTAATCATCTTTGTTGCTTGTTGCTTGTTGCTGGACCCTCTCTAGAAGCTCCACATCCCTCTTGAACTATCTACCTTTCTTCACAGGTTGTTGGAAAAAAAAAAGTTTGAACCTGTGCTCAGTGTTACTGAGTTACATTAGGCTTCTGTTCTGTATGTGTGGTTTTTTTAAATGATCTTTTTTTTTATTGTCTTATGTTCTCCTTGTCTATTCTTCTGCAAGCTAAATTGTGTAACCTTGTGCAGCTTTCCATGAAATATTTACGGTTTAGAAGTCTTAAATCTTGAGGTGCTTGCTGGTATTATTTAAATATTTTAAATAGTATTTTTTTTTTATTTGGCATTCTGCTTCACATATAGTTTTTGATATGTCTTTTTGAACTCAGTGGTACTGCACAATGGATGGGTAGTTCTTGATAAGCCTCAGTTCAGATGCTTAGTGTTGCCTTCATCCCTCGTGAGATTGATTTAAAACAATGAGCTGGAATGTTTAGACCTATCTGTATATGCACTTTGAACACTTCAGAGGTGGAAACTCCTACCATTGTATAAAAATCTGCTCAAGCCATTTCCTCTTACAGCATTCAGTTTCTTTCAAAGTTTTTCCTTTTGCTTAGGTTAAACTGATGTCAATCTAAAAAACACTTGCCTAAAAAGGAAACCAAGCCCTGATAATTTGTAAAGGTATTTAAAGTAAGGTTATTTTGTTAATGGCATGGCTGTTCAGCCACTTTAAACAGTATTGAAAAATCTCTTCTGATGTTTATTCTTCAGCACCATGATATCACTGAAACATCAATCGCCTGCTGCCATTTTAATTGCTTACAGAATAAGTTGTGTAGTTGTGTTTATAGAGACAGATTGATAACAATATTGCATTTGTGCTGATCTTGGATTTGTTTTGGCAGAAAATGGGGACCAGTGTTTGTGCTTAACTTGGATAACTGATTTCATTGTTTAATTAGTGCACGTTACTGGAATATAAATTAATAGGTACATTTTTCATATAATTAGTAAGACTATTTACAGGTATTTTGTTGCAAAAATAATTATGTAACGGACTTGCTTTCATTTCTTTCTCTCTTCCAAAGTTAGTTATTTGGAGAGAGGAGAGATAAAAGGAGCTTTCTGCACTGAATTCACTAATTAAGTTACTCCCTAACTTAATTTTCACTAATTCTTAGAAGGTGATCTCTTTAGAGATCTTTCTGCTGTTAAAGTCCTCAAGTTGGCTTTCATTCGGAATAGCTAGACACTCTAAGCCTTAAGTATCTTTGTTTTTGATTGTCCTTTTACTTTCTAGCTACTTTTTTTATTTTTCAGTATGGTCCATATATTTTAGTTACTGAACTTCTATAAACAAGTTACTAAACTGTTACTGAACTGTAAACATAATCATAACTCAATGAATACAAAATGGATAGATGGTGATTACCTTATCTGTGTAGCGGTAAACCAAGTGCTCTGCCCTAAGATGCTTTCTGCCCAAACACTTTTGTTTCAAAACACCTATCTTCTGCCTGTTATGTCCATTCCTCTGGTCAAGTTTTTTCTCAGTGCAGACTGAGTTTCCTTGTAGCACAAGAAATGCAGATATTTTCCTGAGCAAATCAAGTATGGCATTCGCTAGTTTTGAGTCATCTGAATTTGGTTGCAGCCTTGGAGTTTAAATACCTTTTGTGCAGCGTTATTTCCCCTTGAATTATATGGGAATTGAGGAGAGGAGGCAGGTGTGCACTATGGTCTAGTGTTGAGATTCCGTATCTTATGGCCCTCTAAGATGGTGATGAGAGTGTGAGGGCACATGTGAATTGTAACTACAGCATAAATATACTAATTGACATTCTGACAAATGATTCCATCCAACTCTACTGTCATGAGATGGTGCTTTAACTGTTTTTCTGAAGTGTGAAAATGAGCAGCATGTCTTCACTTTCCATTGCTGTGCTCTGCAAAGGCTGCTGAGATAGTGCAACAAACTGATGCTGAAATTGAAAGTAACAGAGCCATGTATGTTGTTAAGAACTAATTAGCCCTGCTGCTAATTCTTAATCAGTCCTGGCAAGCAAATAAACCTGTGTGAAAGTAGAGCTGTACTGCTTCCAGAACAGTGCACCTCTCAAGAGCACTGAACTGTATTACCTGGTCATATTGGCTTATTTAGAGGGAGGTATCTGTGTACCTGGTTTGCAGTTACTTTGAGAGCTAAATTGCATTCTGGAAGGATGCTGTGAACCACTTTGCTGTGAACACACGCATACTGCTGAGGATAGCAGGGACACTCAAGTGTAGAGAAAAAGACTCTTGGTCTCCTTGCTCTCTTAAAACTCAGAGGAGAGCAGGCTTGAAATCCAGAACTGGATCCAATAGCAGTCAGATGCTATGATATCAAAAGGGAAGGTGCAAAATCTGTGGAGGAGACAGCACCAAATAAGTATTTTATCATGTTTTACTGGCTGGTGAGAGATCGGAATTATTTGTACTGAAAACTGCTGTTGTATATGTATGCAGCTATTGTGCCTCCTGACCTCTCCGTGTGCCCTTATTTAAAACAAGGTATCTAGTGGACTATATGCAAACTCTCTGCCTGGATTTTAGTAGTGCCAGTACTGTCACACTTTCCTGTTGTTTGCCCTTCCCCCTTCGCCCCCCCCCAACCCCATCTTGGTTCTTAGCCCTTTCTAAAAGATCTGAGCAACAAGAAGAGATTTTAAGAAACAGGCATTCCTACTTACACTATTTGATGTGGTCTGTAAGAGAAGGAGCAGCACCAAAAATATTTTATGGAACACTTGTTTAAAGCTCTCACCTTTCAGTTAATGCAGTGTAATTCTGAAAATAGATGTTATAACTGGTGCTATAGAAATATAGTAAATGTAAATAAATCCTACAAGAAAACACATCTTGAGTAGAGAAAAAAAATACTAACATGCAGTTAATATCCTCCTTTTAGAGACAACAGAAAATTCATTCAAAATGTTCAAAGGAGTCTTGCTAGACCTTTTATCTTTTGAAGTCCTTTTTGTGCATGGGAAAATATTAGCTGGATGTTTTAAAACAAGGCTGCGTTTCAGCTTTTGAAATTACCTTGTGACACAGCTTCTGTCACGGCCCATGCAACTGATAAGTCTCTTTTGGTATCTAGCAGCTCTAAGGACATGATTCTAACATACCATATGCCTTTTATTCTATTGACTGTCTTTTAAAATAATTTCTGTTGTTTCTTCTTGAAGATTTACTTCAATGTAACATCATCCAAAGTTAGAATGGCTTGGGTAAGTGACCACTGAATTATTTGCCTGTATTTCTCTCTCCAGTTTTCCTGGAGGTGGGGAGAGGGGAAATTTTAGCAGCTCATACTCAGCAACGAGCACTATAAAGAGCCTGGAAAGAGGAAAAAGTAATTTTTAAAATAGGTATTGGCAGAAAGTTTGTTCCGTCAGCAGTGAGACTGCACTTTTTCTATTCTACTGCAGAGACTTAATAGAAACCATGATGGTACCACTGTTAAGTGATTGTCAAATTTGCTGAGCAGGAAGAGAACCACCTTGTCAGGTGACACAAAATCCTTAAGTACTACCGAAGGGGAGCAAAAAATATATACCAATGTAAAAAGGTAGGCATACCAATGTAAAAAGGAGGTGGACAAGTAAAAACAGAATTAAGATTTCTCGGACATGTCTGGCCTTAAGGCAAGTATAAAGAGACTTAAATTGTGTGCTGATTGTCTTCTGTCTCTCACCTACATCTACTAATAGACTTTGCTTCTGTAGTAGGTGTATATGGGACCTGCTTTTGGGGGTAGAATTGCTCAGAAACAAACCCTAGGCTGCCTTGATCCATTAGAGAAAACACCGGAAGTTTAAGAAGATCTGACATTATTTTCTGCTAAAAAAAAATGTAGGCATCAGCACCTTATTCTCCAAAAATAAGTGTATCACTTTGAGACCTAAATTGAACATTAAATGTTTTGTATTTTTGTTTTGAAAAATGTATACATGCTAAATTTACATTTGCTAAAATTTAAAGATTGGCATTTTGTTGTTTTCCTACTTTGCAGCAATTGGTATAAAGCTGGAAAAAGGCCTATCATGCCACGTTTTTATGATTATTTGAATACTTAGGTATGATGAGCACTACTACAAAATGCTTGGATGTCTTTTGGCAGTTTCTTTGTATCGCCCAAAAGCATATTCATCATAAAAAGAACCCTGGCCATTTTTCTGTTAATTTCCCCTCAGAAAATTCCATGTCAGATTTTAACAGCAGTAAAATATTTACATTATATACCAGTAAATATATCACTAAAACATAATAGGGAGCCTGCCAAGCACCAGAGCAGGAAAACACCACCTAGCCTGAGATACTTAATTTGAAAATGGATTTTTGTATTAGTTAAATTTTCCCAAATCTTAAGTAATAGTAAATCTCTCTAGCAAACAGAAAGAGCCTGAGACAGACAGAGGCCATCTTAAGCTGTAGCCGATACAGCCTGCGCAGCCTGTAAATTCTCTGCTGTTTTGCCGGCGGGGTTAGAGCAGCCCGTACTCCCTGGCTGCAGGCCTTGAGGAAATGCCTTTCCTGCCATGTCCCCCAGGGAAACCTGAGCACAGAGTGCTGCGCATTGTAGTCCCTCAGAAAGCACCTGTGAGTCCTGGTCTGCCCTAGTTTGATAGCACAGTGGTGGGAAGGGTTTCATCTTTGAGAACGCAGGGCACACATTCTGTAGCTCCGGATCCTGAAATAAATCAAATGGCAAATGAAGCCTCAAAAGCTGAAACATGTTCCTACTGCAAGAGTTCAAATGATGTCGTCTCCATATATGTTATGCACAATCTTAATGTTTGTTACTTACTGCACAATCTTAAGGTTTGCTTCCTGGTTTTTTTTCCCTTTTTGATTTTACTGTATATATGTATACATGCTCGTATTTCAGAATCCCATTGTTTGTTGCTTTAGTAATTATTTTTTTGGGATTGCTCCAAATGAAAAGATATGATCACTTATTACATTTCCTGGCTCTCCAAATTACTGCCACTGATGGCTGATGTACTTGAGAAAGAAGCAGCATGCATTACAACAGTTACTAATATGAACAAATTAAAACTCTTCTGCTTCATAATTGATCTTACTGGAGTTATACCAAGATAATATTTTTACCTGAGGAAGAGCAGATGAGGATCTGTGCCTCTATAACTGCTTTGATTGGTAGTATCAGTTGATGTATGTATCAGAAAATGATTTGCTTAATTCATTTTCCCTTTCTTCTTCCCTGTTCCCACCCCTCCTAGGAAGCAGTAGGATAGGAAAGCCCTTTTTCTAAATGAACTCTGTGTGTGCCAGAGCTAAGGCTGCAGCTTTTCCTTCTGTTTGAACATACTTTTTCTCCCTGGTTCCCAACTGCAATTTTTATGATACAGAAGAATAAGTCTATTGCCTCTCCCAGGTTGGATCCACCTCGGTGAATGAACTCACTAGTGGCTTCCATTTAAGACAGACATATATCTATCTCTATGCTTTCAGTCTGTATATGCAGGCCTGCAGTGGATGTATGTCAATCACACATTTTTGCCTTTTTTGGCAAATCACCAGTATTTTCTAAGACAAACAGTTACTTGTTTTTCTGATGGCCAGAAAATGAGCGTCATTTGCCGTTAAAGACAACGGATGTTGTTTCCATATAATATTTGCTGACTCATTTTTTGACCTGGAAAAGTAAAAGAACCATATGTTGGTTTGGCTGTGGAGATCTTGGATATTCAGGGTGCTGAGCCACCATTCATGTAGAATGAGGCATTAGTTTTGGTATTTGATTCAAAAAAATATGCAAGTCATAATATCATGTTATGTAGCTGTGTATTGTTTCATCTATTGTAAAATATATGTATTTTTAATAAACAAGTACACTTCAGTGTGTTTGTGGAAACAAATATTTTAAATGTAGTGTGATTTGAAATAACTTTTTAATTTTGTGATTAAAATAAGAAACATGTTCCTAGAATTCTGAACATATCATTCTTAAACAGTGTTTCAGCATGCATGAATATATTGCTGCAGGGCTAGTCTCTGGCAAATGGAAAGAAATTATGCCTGCATTATAAGATATATTAGACCTGTGGGATTTTTGTTTGTTTTCGTAGGTTTTGCTTTTGCTCCCTCCCCACCTCCCATCCAAGCAGTTAGCATTGACACTTTTTGCTGGAGGACTGGACTAGATAGACCACCATGATTAGATGATAAATTTTTCTTTTCTTAAACCTTTACTGTACTGGAATTTTGTAACTTCAGATGTGCTCCCCAGATAACAGGATAAAGCTTTGATAGCCGCAGAAATACTGAAATCACTCTGTGGAGTAAACGTTCAGTGGAGACAATTTACAATCATGTCCTCATATACCATTCCTGCTTGCCCGCTGGTGTGAGATTTTTCTCTTCACACTCTTCCTTGATCTTTCCTGGCACTGTAACTCCAGTAGTGCTGTAAAAGTGTAAAAGTGCTCCCATCTAGGCCCTGGCTATGGAAACTTTTGTGTCTACCTGGTAGCTCAGCTGTGAGACTTATTTTTAGATGTGTTTTTCATATGATACAAAATCACTTTGCAGTTATTTTCACTTGCTCTTCAGTAGATTCTGAGACTGTCAAGTTTCCATCTTTTATACTTAAATGCTTATGGTTTGCTTCAGTATTCAGAGTATGTGTATGTATATAAATTTCATTGTCAAGAGAGATTTCCTGCTCTCTGGCAGCCTTTCTGTTCCTTCTCCTCACTCTGGAACAGAATAGGACTAAATTCTGGTTTATTAAGTTTCCTTTGATACACTTGAGTATGTTCAGGAATCAAGGTGGCCCTTCCTACCTTTGGTTTTACAGTGCTAGGGTCATATTTGCAAGCTGAGATCTGCCCTTGAAATCTTCATCTTACTTTGGGTTTGTTACCTGTTTAAGTAATAGTTTTTATATGTAATAATAACACTACCTAAATGTCTACCTTCTGATATTAGAATCATCAAGGTGAAATTATTTTTATTTGTACCTTTTTGCCTGCATTGTAATAGGATAAAAGAAACCACTTTTTGTTATGGCATGGAATTTTTGTTGGTTGCAATCTCATCCTCCTCATTTTGCGATATAAAAAAGAACAAGTTGATACCTTCTGAATGAAAATAAATTTTGAATTGGCAGTTTTAAACTGTATTTACAGGATGTTTTCAGCTGGGCTTCCATCCTACTTGTGGTGATGTAGCTGAATGTTGACATATCATGTTTGCTCTAATTGCAAGTTTCATTAATTTTCTATTGTTATTGTTTATCAGACAGCATTATTGAAGCGTCAGAGTCGATACATACATTCAACTGTTCCTGAAAACGCAGAGAAAGAAGCTCAAAGTTTGTTTGTAACTGAGGTAATGTTGAAACTGTGTGTTGGTATGTTTGACAGCAATATTACACATGCATTGCTTTGTTTCTTCTTCATTTATGCTTTTAAAAAAAAAGGACAAAGCTCTGGAAGATTGTTAACTGTTCATTACTATTTGTTTGACTGTTTACTGCCATTTATTTGACAGTGGCAATTGGTATTTCTTCCACTGTTTGATAGAAAGTATCTCATCTGTGTATTTGCCTTTTGCAGATGCTTCTCTGCACCATAACACTTTATGCTTTGGGCTTTCCTGGATCATTGTGGTTCATTTATATACCTTTGACTAATATTTGGGGCAGCAGTGAATCCAAACAAATCAACATAATTTCCATTCTATGTTAAAAATTAACCCAATGCCATTTTCTTCCATGGCATAATTGTTCATATGTTTATTCATAATTAAGTTTTTACATTTTGCTGAAACAGAGGTATGCCTAACTTGTCCTAGCAGAGATAGCCTTTCTGGGGGGGAAAAAAATCATCCCAGTTTCTGAATTACTGTCATTACCTGTTGAATTTAGAAAATTTGGCACTGTTTCTTACATTTTCAATAGAGTTTACTGTAATACAGCTTTTTGCACCAAGTAACGTACTTCAGTGCAATGTTATCTTCTACTAGAAGTGTGGTTTTTATAAAACAAGAAAACAGTAAACTCGTTAAGCAGCTGAATTGATCACCTTTGATTTACCTGGTAGTCAAAGTCATACTGCCCTGGAACTGGAAAAACACAACTCAGAAAACTCAATATTACAATATAAACACTTACTGCAACAGAGGAACTGAGGTTAAATTTGCATTTAAACATATACTAAAGCCACTAAGCATTTTAGTGGCTTTAAATGGATATTTAAATTGAAACCACATGCTTGCAGTTGTTAAAAATCAATTATATCACTGAGCCCTGGACAAGGTTGTGGAAAATAACATTGTACTCCACCCAAACTACTAAAACATGAAAACACTGATTTTGCTTGGCTTCTACAAAAGGAACATAAAACTAACAAAATATATCCAGATATTTTGTTTCCATATGGTACAAAATTTTATGTTATGTGAATAGACTTAGCCATAAAAAAATACAGCATCTAATATTTCAAAAAGATTTTAATATCTTTCAAAATACAAATGCACTATTTTCCAAGCAATTGCTTCTGCTGTAGCTCATTAAACTTCATGATTCACCCATTGCATTTCTCCATCGTCTAACATCCTCAATTTTTTCTTAGAATTATTTAAAACAGATACTGAGGGTAGCTATCATGATGTTTGGAGCTCCTTCTGTTTTCCTAGAATTACAACTGACATTTACAACATGTATGTTTCAGATGTTGAAGGATGAGCTTAGCATGTATCAGTTGAAAAAGTAGACAATATAAAAAAGAATTGCAAGAATTGTATCTGACAAGATGTTTTGACCTAAAAGGTTCAGTTAAAATACCAAAGGTAAAGCAGTTACATCCTGGTCAGAACCAAGGGAATTGCCAACTCATGTAAGCAGCTAAGAGAAAGTAGGTCTGAAGATGCCTTTCTCTGTGCATAGTGTGAAATCAACTGTTTACCATAGAAATTCGTAAATGGCCATAACGTAGGAGATTTTTGTGTGCCTAAGGAATACTGACTTGTGTTTTTTATTCTATTCATTTATTTTTTTTAAATAGTGCATCAAAACTTACAATTCAGACTGGCATGTTGTTAACTATAGATATGAAGATTACTCAGGAGACTTTCGACAGCTTCCAAAGTGAGTATGTTATCTGCTGATATAATGCAGATTTTGAATTGTTGAAGGAATTTTAAAATAAATCTATTCCAGAAACATGTTAATTTATGTAATATAGAAATTGAAATATCCTTTATCAGTGTTTAATTCTCACATAATCAAAGAATCCCAGAATGGTTGAGGATCTCTAGATGATCTAAAGATCATCTAATCCAACCTCCTCCCTGTTCGGGCAGTGTCACCTAGAGCATGTTGCACAGGATCACATCCAGGTGAGTTTCCTACTCTGTAGATACTCTTAGGATTTCTTAATGCCAATGAACTTGAAGGTATAAAGTGAACTTCCTGGAAAGATCTCTTAGTTATTCACAGAGATGGCAAAGTGATAATTGATGTTATTTATAATGTAAGAGAAAATAGGGTAACTAAAATAGGGTAAAGTTTAGTTGAATGTGATACTGGTTTGTCTTGATTTTTATAGTTTCAAAGGAAAATTTGAGCTCCCTCTCCAGGCACCTAGAGAATAAAACCTAAGGCAATAGTATTTATAGGACTTTAGCTGAGAAAATTGGAGACAGCTAGTTTTGAGCATTGTAAGGATATACTCTCTACTCTTAAAAAGCAGGCAGGTGGTTTAGAAATGTAAACAAGAGATGAGATTCATTTTAAAATGATTCAACTTTCTTTAATTGCATGTGCTTATCCTTGTTACAGATATTAAGTCTAGTACTAATTCACAATCACTTAAAAGCAATTGACTGATTGTATGCACTTCAGTCAGGGTTCTTGAAGAAATATATAACTACAAATAATACATTTTCAGCATAAATACGAAAAATTTTGAATACAGATATTAACTCTTGTTGTATATTTAATAAAATATAATTTTGTTGTGCTCTGAGTGCCTCTTATTAATGTGTAAATTGGTATTAGTAGGTGATAAAAGCTGTACACGTTTTTGGAAGAGATGTTTTAGTTGAAACACTTTTGAGGATTAGATTTCAATAGCAGATGCTTATCCCTTTGGTGAAAAACTCTACCAAACTTCTTATGTACTACAGAGATGCCTTCTGAAAAATTCTTCACATTCTGGAAGTCCTCATAATTTTTAATAGGATGATAGGGTGAGGAATGGGGAAGATGAATCAGAGGGAGCCTGCATTGTTTGTTTGTTTGTTTCAATCATTTCTGAAATGTCCCTTTAACAACTTCAAAACAAAAATACTGCTTATGCTACCATACAATGGGTCCCTCATAAGTCCAGATAATATCTTGCATTGCTATTTATCACTTTTTTTTAGCTTACGTCTGTCATCTTACTACTAACCAATTAACCTATTTTTTTGATATTATTCATTCATAGAAAATTTTTCTTGGGCATTTTCTGTGCTGTAGTAAATAACATTGTCTTGGTCTAGTTATTTCTCTTCACAACACTTTTATCTTTTCCATGACCTTCGGAATTCCAAGTTTTCAGTCTCTAATTAGCTTTCTGTTTCAGCTCCTTTTCATTTTTAAACCCTTTTACCTACATTTTCTCATTAAAAAGTGAATATCAAATACCATAAAATTAATTCATCTTTTCTGAATAATTTGTTCTTTTGAATGTTTTCTCGGGGGGATTCCTTGAAGGACAAATGTCTCATGACGCAAGAGCTACTTTGTATTGTGTTGTGTAAGTAAAGAAAGGAAGAATGAGAATAGACTGCCTTCTCACAGGATGAAGTTGTGGTAGCTTAGTTTATCGTCAATCCTAGTTCATGTGAATGACTGGTTCCAGTTGCAAAGGCCAGCTAGACTAATGGGATTTAAATCTGTATCTTATGCCAATGTATTCTACTGGAAGGGTTACAACACATGTGTAGTGCAGTTTTTTCATGGGGTGATTCAAAACAGAAGTCTAGTCTACACAGTCTGTCTTTCAAATATTTCCAAATATTACAGGGAAGAATCCTTAACATGAAGTATCTGAGAGAGTCTAAGTACACTGAATCCTGCAACTCGGCAAGATCTGTGTCCTCCTTTCTGACTGTTCTGTATCTATTAGATAAGAAATAGCTTTCTGTCACTGTGAAAAGTTCTCAAATACTGCTTTTTTTTTTTTTTTTTAAAGTCGGAACTTGATTTTTACTTAATAGAAGTAGTCAATTGAGTAATGCTAGTCAATACGGAAGTGAACAACATAAGTGTGTATTGTCCTGAGAGGATTTTCACCAGTGTGCAGATTAGGAGAACTGCAGGTTGTGAAATGTATTTCATGAAAAACACATGGTTTAGTTGGCTATTATTGTGCTTTGTCCCCTTCAGTTAGGGAAATAAGTTCCTTATTTTTGCAGCTATGAAATCTTTAACTAGTCGCAACACTTCTAGTATTTTAGAATATTTTTCTTTCTTAGTAAGGGGACTAAATCGGAGAAGCTTCCAGTTCATTTGTATGAAGTGGATGAAGACGCAGATAAAGATGAGGTGAGATGATAACAATTCCTTACTTTCTTTTGCTTTCAGTAAAGAATGTTGTGCTACAAGAGGTTGGAAGTTAGGTTTGAATGTTGGTGTCAAGAGGTAAAAAGAGAGACAGTTCTGAGTGGAAAAACCTGTAGCTCCTTTCAGATAGTCTTGCGTTCCCAAGGTGTGTCATATGAGTAGAACAAGTTTTGACAGTGAAGCTGAAGAAGTTTAAATACCAGTGAACTATAATCCTTAAAATAATCTATCTTAATTGATACTATTTCCATGTAGACATATAGAGAAAAATAATTCAGGTAGTTTGAGTCAGTAAGCTGAGTAAAATCATAGTGAGATATTTTTCCAAAAGACACTCAACCACCCATAACAGCATAGCATACTGTGTGAGTTCATATTAGTTTGGTACCAGTTTGAGTGTAGATAAATCCTGAAAATGGTGTTGTTATTGGCTTAGGAAAACTAACCCAAACTAGCTTGTCTGTAGCCTCAAGTAATTTTCTAGTATGTTTCAAATGCCAAAAACTGTTTTTTAATAACTGCTTCTGCTATGTGTGTGACTTATTTTAACCATGCCCTGTTTTAAAACATAGAATTGTGGAATGCCAAGGCTTTCTTTTTCTTTTTTTTTTAAGACTACTTGAACTCTTGCATCACAGACAACAACTAAAATGAAAGGATTTTTATATTTTCTTACTGTTTACATTTTATTGTAAGTTCCTTGCTTTCTGAACTGAAAAATACAGTTCTTTACAATATTTGTTGGCTTAAATGTGAAAAAGTAGTCCATGGAGCATGTCTGAGTAGATGCATTCCTGGACAGACTGTCTTCGGATACTGTTTCTGTAACAATGCTATTAATATATACTGTGATATTTAGGCAAATCTCATATGTATGTATCAAAATCATTCTGATATTTATAAAACAGTGAAGTGAAGCATGAAAACAATTAAATGAAGAAATAGTTGCAGTTATTAGGGAAAATATAATACTCTTTTCCTACTAGCATTAGGTAGGCACTGGAAAAAAATACAACTTATTATCAGATGGTGCTGGTTTACTTTTTTTATAACTGGGAGATGTAAGTAGCAAGGTGTTCCTATTCAATTTTGTCTAATTTCCTGCTGCAACAGGAACATTTGCAAAGTCATAATTTCTTTTGGAGTAACAGCATCTGGAGAAGAGATCTGTTGTTAAAAAGCAAACAGAGCAAAGAAGTGTGCTAGAAAAAAAAAAAGAGTGAATTTAATAGGAGTAGAGGGGCAAATGTCTTTCCTCAGGAGAAGGATCACCTTTGGGTAGAAACTGCTGAATGGAGGCCAGAGGCTTTTCTTCAACCACTCCCACCTTTGTGGGCTAATAAAGTGTATAGGAGAATCTTTGGTGTTTGACTTCATTTCTGAATAGAATGACAGAAACAAATATAGTGGCAAGTGATAAAACTGGAGAAAGAGCAGATGAAGAGCAATCTAATTTTTATCTTTTGAAGAATAGGGAGAATTCTCTTTTTAAAAGTAAATTGGTTTTATTGAGTCATTAAGTTGGTGTCTGTAAATGGAACTTTTCACTCAGCCTGGGATACAGCTGATTTTTTTTTTTTTTTTTTTTTTTTTTTTTAAAAAAAAACTATTGGAGTAAATTTGAGAACTGAGTTTGTGGAAAAGACCGTTAGAAAGAAAGAAAAAAAAAAAAAGTGGAGCCTAATGTTCAGAGGTAATAATAAAGATAGGGAAATGAACTTATCAAAAGGAAACAGGAAATATGATTTCAGTGTAAACATTGTGTGTTAAGGACTATGGGTTCTATGTTCCTTTGTATTAACAGGTGATAGACTGGAAAAATCTTTATCTCAGTGGCAAGAATTCTTCCTGCCAGTAACGGTGTAGTGAGGCCCAAGTGATGCTTGATGTAGCACTGTGCAGTCCAACGGAATTGGGAAACACTTGCACGTCAGACTTGGACAGGAAAACAGTGTGTTCATACAGCTAAATCCTAATTTTTGTGAACACAAACAATGAAGAATTTCTTTCCGTGTCAGGTGGTGTGGGTATAGCTGACTTTGGGAAATTATTGCCAGACCTTAGCTGTTCTGCTTCAAATTCTGACAGTAGCTCATCATCTTGGATTTGTAACAGTGGAGTCATATTTGGAAAACCAGTGTCTTCCTTCCTCTTTTTCCAAATATGTGGTTGCTGAACAAGATAAAGTGTTATCTGAGTAAAGATGAAACAGTGATGGGGATAATAACTTTCAAATAAGGAACAAGTAGGTAGTGTCCTTTGACCAAGGAGACTCTCCGGGACTTATGAAAATTTACTGGCTATTTCTCAGCCTTGGAGGTCTGGCCCTGTGAGCTAGGAGCTCACCCCAAATTCAAGAACGGAGGTTCTGACAGTTGGTTGCTGTGTTGTCCTCACTGGGCCTAATTTCCGTAGTGAGCTGACTGGCATTTTTGGAGGAACAGGAATATTGGAGGAATGTGTAATTACTTTCTAACCCTTACTAGTGGGGAAAGGGTATCAGAAAAAGTAGTTGAGGCAGCAGAAGGTTTATCATTTTGCTTTGAGTTGGACGCTCAGCTACTTCTGAATACTCAAGTAATAAATTATCAGGAATATTTATTCTCTAGATGGTTGAAGCTCTTCCTGCAAGTCCGGATTTATTGACATTTTTGTCATGCCAGAAGAGGTTACCTCATCTGGAAAGTGTAGTAAAATTGTCTGTTTGGCAATATTGTTTGTTCTTCAATATTAATTGAGCCGATGACTTAATGTGGCACTTGAAAACCTGTTGTTTTGTTTGGTTTGGGTAGCAAAGTGCTGCTTTGTAGTAATTGCTCACCCCCTACGGAGTTGCGTGTAGCTTTACTGAGCTCCAGTAGCCAGCAGCTGGAAGGGGGGTCAGTGCAGCACATGTGGTATTTGATGCTTGCGTCAGATCTACTAATATGGAATTTGCTGCTACTGTCAAGTTTGGTCTTGTTCTTTCTAAAAAGCTTTGACTTCTACTATGTAAAACAGCAGATCAAATTCAAGAATGCAAGATCTGGTTCTCCTTAGTTTCTGAAGAAACTAACGCTTTTGAAGCAAGAAGGCAAAGCAAAGTAGTTGGAGAGTTCTTGGTTGAAGATTTTTTAAAAAATTATTTAGAAATAACTTTCAGGAAGGATAAGCATGAGCTTGTTTTCTTTTCATTATAGAAATTGGTGAAAACCTTCAGGAAGCTTTGAATTGAATTTGAATTGAATTTGAAGCAGAAGCTTATAAAGTACATTTACTTACAGTTTCAAGTTTTCCTGTTTCAGTAGGGTTTATCCTGCTTAATATTTAGCTTCCTAAAAATGGGATTATCCTGCTGACAGTAGAGGAATATACTTAACTGTTAAATTTTACCAATCAAAAGTTACATGAGATCAAAAGTTACATGGTCATCCCTATTCTTTAATTAAAAATAAATAAATAAATAAAAGCTATAGCATTTCAGCCAGGGTTTACAGAACATTAATATCACTGCATCACAAGTGTAGCTATGCCATCTTATGAAATAATCTCTGAAATATGCAGTAAATGTAATAGTTTCAGCCTGTGATACAAAGCTTCACTTTTTTTCCCCACACCCCCCCCCCCCCCCCCACCTTGTCCCTTCATTTCCAGGATGCAGCGTCTCTTGGGTCTCAGAAGGGTGGGATAACAAAGCAAGGATGGCTGTACAAAGGCAACATGAACAGTGCAATCAGTGTGACAATGCGAGTAAGTTTGGCAATGCCACATGTAAAACAAGAAACGACCACCACTGCTAAATCATCACCCTGCCCTGAAGGCAGTTTGCATGTGCTTTACTTTTAATGAAAATAGCAAGGCCTGAAAGAGAGAGGCTTGTATGTAGTTTGCACTAGTGAAATCTTTCTTTCCTTTTACTCTACTTAAATAAGAAAAAAATGCATTAAAAATAAAGTATGTAGGAGAAATTAATGTTTTAATTCATTATTCCATGGACTCTGGTTGTTATAACACAATCCATTACTACTAATATGAGTTCTTGTTTGTCTTCTTGTTTGTCTTCTTATTTAGAAACCTGATTTATTTTAAATTGTGTTTATCACAATAAATCTCTGTTTTATCTATCAGTTTATAGAGGTCATTTTAAATATCCTTAATTGGTCAAAAATATTTTCAACTAGTCTTTCAGTGTAATAAGATACTTCCATTAAAAAAAATTAATAATAGTGACTGCATTTGCATTTTCAATGGAACCTGTTAGATTATATTTAAGCAGAAGTTTTCTTCCCCTATAAGCTATGTATGTAAATAGTATTTACGAGTTTTTAATATGAAGCTGATTAATGCTAGTGTTGTAACTTTCTTGATTCTAATTTTATTTTTTTTTTATTCTAGTCATTTAAAAGAAGGTTTTTCCACTTAATCCAGCTTGGTGACGGATCCTATAATCTCAATTTCTACAAAGATGAAAAAATATCAAAAGAACCTAAAGGATCTATATTTCTAGATTCATGCATGGGAGTGGTTCAGGTATTATGATTCAGTTAGTTCTTTTTTTAATAGCGCGTATGACTTTTTCAAAATTCAGGTAACGTTTGTAGGACATAGACAAGCATCTGTTATGCACATGAACTACACATACTGCACCTTGAAAAGGCAGTGAAACAGTTTTTATTGGAAAAGGGGTTGAATGTGAAAAATTTTTCAAAAATGAGCAAAAAATCACTTGATGATAAATATTTATCAAATGGATCAAACAAAATTTGAAAGCAAACACCCAAAACCACAACTTAAATCATTGCAAAGAGCATAAAATTCAAGTTCAGTTACATTTTGTACTTACATAGACTGTAAAATAGTTTGCATAACTTCCTGTGTGGGATTTTTGTTGTGGGAATTGTATTGAATTCAGTTACTTCCAGATGCTTTCATTTGACCTTTCTAGTATTACTTCTATGTTCCTTTCTTTTTTTTAGAAAGTTAAAATCTTTTGGCAAAATACTTGTCATCAGAAAGTGCCAAAGAAAAGAATTACTTTCATGTGATTCTGTTATATATTTACAGTACATCATGTAACTGTTTTGTTAGGCACAGCATACCTGGGAGAAAAAATCCTGTTTTCAGGGCTTTGTTAACTTTGATAGTAATAGGCAAAGTTGAATACAAGTGCATTTTTAAAAATTTATTTTGAGTATAAATTTTGTTGGTGAAGGTTTATGCAAAGGGTACAACAACTTTATGAAGGATACTATTTTCCAAATAAAAGAAGAACATTTTGGATACATATTATTAGGTTTTTTTTAATGAAAAGTATTTTAATTGTGATTTTAATATGCTTTTTCATCCCACAAATTGTCTGTACAGATTTACACATTTTTTCCCTTTTTAAAGAAAGCTGTTCCCAAGATGCAGTGTCATGTTCTTTGTCTTGTTCTTCTTACAGTGTATCTTTTCTCTGCCCACCTTGTACAGCTTCCTCTGCTGTGGCATCCTTCTCTGATAGCAAAAATTCTCCATCTTCTGGGTCATGTTTTTCTCAACCTGCAGCTGTGTTACAGGCTATTGAGGGCAATTAGTTTCTCTTGTAAAACATAATTTCTGTGAGCTTTTTTCTGTTGTTTTAAAAATTATTTTTAATTACTTTTTAATACTAAATCAAACTGACATGTTTCTGCATCACATAATGCAGTCATGTAATATATACAGTGTATATGTTTAACAAGGTAATTTAAATATGTAGATATGTTTAATTCACTGATATTTGAAAATAAATAGGAATGTGATCTGCCCCATTTAGGTCAAAAGTTAAACTGTGTAAATTTAAAACTATTCTTAAGATGGAAATTATGGAAGTTAAGAGTTATTTTTCTTAAGATTTACTGTCTATTACTGTCTAGTACTTAAATTTTAATATTTTAATTCAATATATTGGACTGTATGGGGTTTTTTTAAGAGAGATGAGAATATTTCAGATTATGGGAAGACAGGATATAAAAAAAAGTCATAAAAAGATCTTTTATTTTATTGCAGAACAATAAAGTTAGACGTTTTGCATTTGAGCTGAAGATGCAAGACAAAAGTAGTTACCTTTTAGCTGCAGACAGTGAACTGGAAATGGAAGAGTGGATAAACACACTGAACAAAATCCTTCAGCTTAACTTTGAGGCTGCAATGCAAGAAAAAAGAAATGGAGAATCTCATGAGGGTAAGCAGAATTTCCAGTAATAAGCGAAAAATAGTGATACATTTATGTGATGATGGCTATGTAGATGCATTTACAAGGAAAGACTTTCTTTGAGCTATATTTATTCCTTTTTTTTTTTTTTGTAGCAAAAAATATAGCTCTTTTCACTGTTGAATTGATGGGAACTGTTTCATTTGGGCATTAGCAGGGCATCTGCACTAATGTAACATGTATTAGTTTCATTAAGAATAAAGCAGTTGAACCAGCTCCTGATGCCAGTCTTTACTGAATAGTGCTATAAGCTGCTTTGCTTGCAGAACAGATGTCTGCATGACACTGATCTGTGCTGATTCCAGCCGAGTGGAGAGCAGAAGAGAATAATGATAGTCTAGAAAATGGAACCTACCAGGAAAAATCGGGAGGAGTCGGGTAGAAAAAGAGAAAACTGAGAAGGGACTTGTCTTATAATACATAAAATGCTTCCAGAATGAAAAGAAACTATGCTGTGTCCACTCCAGATAGCAGAAGAAGTTGTGTTTGCAGTGAGAAAGTTTATGTTAGATATAATTCCCTTGACCACAGATACTGTTTCTGCACTTCGGGATATTAAGTGTCTCTGTTAGGGCTGGTTAAGAATAGGTGAGGCAGATATCTCTAATGAATGAGATACAGGTTTGTTCAATAGTGTGATACCCACTTACTTTGTTACACGCTCTCAAAAAGAAAAATGCACAATGTATGGTATGCCTAGATTATCCTTTTGTCACCAGACTAAGTGCTTGCATATCCCGAAGAAAATGGAGGAGGCTACTTACAAATAGCATGATACAGCAAAAGGAATAATGAGAATTGCAGAGAATGTATCACAGTCTTATGTGAAGGTCATCAGAACTGAACAGGGTGTATTTTCAACAAAAGCAAATCATAAATGGAGAAGCCTACAGCTTTATGAATGACATTTTAGGCAGTGCTCACAAATTGACCTTGGAAAACTATGCTGCTTAGAGGCAGCTGAATTGTTGCTTTGACAACTCCATATCACTGGACAGTAGATTTGGGTACCTGAATGAACAGAGAGAAGGCACTTTGTTTTAAAACCAAGTTAAAACACGTACTGAAAAGTGTAAATTTGTGTACTGAGTATCTCTTTTCCCCACATGGATATCAACATTAGTATTAAAGCTGGTAGCTGTTTGTTTAGGTAAGACTGCAAACAGCTTCTACTTTAGCAATTTATGTTACTACAGTAGTTGGTGATATCCTGCAGGAAGTCACTACCTCAAAATGAAATGTTGCAGTAGTCCACAATCTGCTTATGTTAACATTTGTTGCTTTTGAAGAAGGGAAGAATTGTGAGAATAGGAGTCAGAAATAACTTTGCTACGGAACTCTCAGAGTTGTCGTTTGACTTTTAACATGGTTTTATAATTGCAGATGATGACCAAAGCAGGATGGAAAGTTCCTCATGTAGTTTTGATAACTACTATCCTGAAAGTGCCAAGGTAATTTATTGCAAATGTGAACCCAGTATATGGATATTTTATTTAGCCACCTAAACATTCAGTAAAGCCTTCTAGCTTCCAGGCAGTTTGTGCAAGTTTTAGTTTTACAATAGGAAGTACAGAGAAACTTAATAGCAATGAGGGATATGTGAGATCCCCTTCTTAATGTGTTTAAGGTACTTTTATTTCTAACTAGGTGGGATATTCAAGGATGTTATCTGTATTGGATAATTCTTACTTTTTAATTTTGTTGTTACAGAACTGTGGTAGAATCCTGGATTGGCTGGGCATGTGAGATGTAACTCGGTAGTTCCTTCCCTTTCCCTTGTTATGGTGCCCTAAAGAACATCAAAAAGATTTCACTACTCAGACAGATTCTGTTAGAATACAAACTTTATCATTTAAACTCTTATGCAGTGAAAACTCCTGCTCAGTAGGTAAGACAGGATAGAAGTGAAAAGGTTTTATAGCAGAAGCTTCCCCTTTCCTTTTGCATACTTGCTGTCATTTGGATAGTGAGTGTTGTGTTATAGCAACTTCTAGAAAGATCTATATGAAGCCAAGAATTTTTTGTTTAATGACATAAGGACTGGAGATGGTTATGTGTTCTTGTTGAAGTTGCAGGATGCCCACTGCTTACTGTGACTTCCTTGATATTTCTTCTGTGTGCCACAGCCTGCAGGCTTGAAACTTCTCTCACTGAACAGATTCAGAAATATTCTCCTGTTCCTCTCAGATGGTCTGTCTGACCTAATCATTATTTCTGAAAGAATGTAATTTATAAACTGAGAATAAACAATCAAACAGACACCATCTGCCACAGTAGCTAAAACATCAGTCAGAATTTATTGACAGGCTGGTACAGTCAGGTTTTTGTTAAATTGCTGTGAGAATCAAACAAAATAGCTATAAAGCTTTATAGCTTTACGCTGTGAAGAATTGTTTCAGACACAAATATAAATTGAGATGCTGCTATTGTGTGAAATACTTTTTGTCTCTTTAGAGTCAGAGTAATTAGAATGGAACGTGTAGGTCCCATATGGTCTATGGAGGCTACTTCTATTCAGAGCTGTAGCACCTGTGTGTAATGTTAGTACTACAACTGCTGTTTCCTGTTTCCATGACCTTTTGATAGGAGTCATCTCAGCTCTTCAGGCTAGATGTTTTTCTAGCGTGTTGTTTTGCTCCTCTCTTTAAACTTTAATATATTTTTTTTATTCCATGTGGATCCCATTTAAATTATTTTTGTTCCCCTCAAAATAAGTTTTTCAGTTTTTCCTTTCTAGTTCATTTTACTAAATATAAACTTTCAAAACAATTTGCTATAATATAGTTTTCCAGCCTTTTTTCTTTGAGGAGAAATGCAGGCGAAGAATTTGTTCTTTTGCATTAGTGCACTGTTTGTGCTTTGACTTATTTATTTTACTAATTTCTTTTTTTTCCAGTGTGTAGGAAGACCTGTGCACTACTGAACCTTCCTTTAGATGAATTTATAGTTGCTCTGTTATTTTGCTGGTTCTAAGAGGAGTATTTTCACAATAGCTGACCTCATATCCTTATGAGGAATGAGAAATTCCTTCGGGGTGATTTTTTAGAGCATCTGGCAGGAGGAAAGAAAAATAGCCCTAGTCTTCCTAGGAAAGACTAACCCTTATGAGCATTTCCAAGCTCTGTTTCCTGTCACCAGCTGTTAATTTATAATATTGCTGAATAAGATAGTATTGTACCTTCTACTCAACACGTGCACACACTTTTTTTCTGAATCTGTCCTGACTTCTCATGTTGTTTTTGTTTGTAACTGAGTTACCAAGAGTAGGACATCCTCCCTTCTCCCTCCGACTTTTTTATTTTGGTAATAATTGAAAGCAAGATGTCTTTTTTTAAGTAACTGTATGATTATTATGACCAGTGCATCCACCATGAGTGCACAGTGTTTCTTGAGACAGGAAAGTATTAGCTCATTTTACAGATGGGGAAATTTTATTGCAGAGACATTCCAGTAGTAATGTCAATGACTGCATAGATTTTTCACTTCTTGATTTTTGACTGAGCCTGTCAGTCAAAAATGTATGTTTTTGTCTTAAGTGCGTAAAATAAAAGACCAAAAGACCACTCAATATGGTTTTGCTGAAGCAAACTGTGGCTGTTGCTATGACTTGGGTCGTCTTCCTCTTCATTCTTTTCTCCTTCTGAAACTTATATGCCAACTGTTTCTCAGTCATACTCCATGCTGAATAAGCAAAATCTGCCATTACTCTGCTGATACTGAAAGTCTTGCTCATTTCTTTCACAGAAACTGTTGCTTTTTTCATATGTGCTTTGGAGATAATGGGAAATAAAATTCTTTAAAGCATCTGTCCTCTCAGTCATGCCTCAGAAGTTCGTTTTCTCTCACACACCTGAAACACTCTCATTAGCAGCTCTAGACAGATCGTATGTTGCCACTGGGGCTATTCAAATGTGCAGAAACAATAAAGATGTTACAGTTTTCTCTGGCCTCCTCCATTGAGGTCTGATTAACTCACTGAGCTACTATGATGCCTTTCTTTCAAAACATCACAAGCTCATACTGGTAGGGACTACAAATTTTCTGTTCATTCAGCACCTACTGTATTTTTTGGGGTCTACCTGTTATAAAATAAGCATATGTAAATTATTCATATTTTTCTTGCCATAGAAATGAAATCCAACAGCAAGGTGAAATGGTAAGATATAATATAGATCTGATAGATCTGTAGAAGTTTTAATGGAGACTCTTAAATTAATGGTAGACAACTTGTTTTCAGCTGGCAAATGTTAGTGTTAGCCACTTCTGCTGATGAGCATTTTGTAAAAGCACTCCATTAAGTCTGATTTTTCTTACAATTATTTAACCCTCATTATAGGTTGATGAGTAGAGCTGGCGTGTTTTCTATTTTGCTTGAGGCATAATAGGAGTTTCTCCAAACTCTAGCAAAGCATATGTGGACAGGAGATCACTTCCAGATGGTGGTCAGTGAGGAACATTCTAGGTTGGTAATTTATTTTAACCAACACAGGTTAAAAAGGAGGTTCAGGAGACGCTTGTCTGTAATGGAATACTTCGTATCCCTGTTTAGCCAGCTACACTTTAGGAAAGGGAGCTCTGCTACATTACTAATTTGGGCTCATACATACATCCTCTTGTTATGTTCTGTGACTTTAAAATCACAGAATATTCTTTAGATAATCTCTTCTTCTGGAAGAGTAATATGTCTATACCATCAGTTTGCACATTCTATTTTGTTCCACTTCACTTTTATTTTATCATTAATAAGTAGGTATCTGGAAATACCAGGCAGAATTGATGTACCACCTAGTTTTATGCAGTAGCTTCTGAGTTATGAGGGTTTTCTGTTTTGAAAGATTTTTTTTTTTTTTCCCTTTTTCTCCCCCCACATCCTACCCACAGGAAAACCACCTCTTTCTTAACAGAGCTCAAGAAAATTTGGTCTGATGGTGTTTCTTACTTTAGATAACCTCCTGCTTCCTGAGCAATCTTCTATTCTCAGTATCACTTTGAGCTTTAACCTACATTCATACTTCTTGTTTGTTACTGTGAAATAATTCTGTGAAAGTTATTTCTGATTTAGAGGCGAAGTGCTGCAAGAAGCTACACTGCAGTGTGCCTTCCATGTGCTCCGAGGGTTGCATGTTCCTGATGGTTTTTGTGTTCTGGGACTTGAAAAAGCTATTAGAAGCAAGGAGCCTTTTCTGGGCATGATGGAGCAACAAACTAAAGAGTTGCAAAGCTCAGTGAAGAAGAGGACATGAATTAAAAGCAGTTAGAGCATTGAACACCACAGAAAAGGAAACAAAATTGAAATCCATTTCCATTTAATAGTGCCCTATTAAGATCTTTTTTTTTCCTTTCTGTTGGACAGAGCACCAGAGAAGCAGAAATCAAGTTCAAAAGTGAAAGCAGAGTTAAACTTTTTGCCTTGGATCCAGATGCACAGGTTAGACATTTTACAAGAAAGTGTATTATTTTTATTTTGATATTTTGATCCCTGTAAGATGAGCAACTAAAATTAACTTTTTTTTTTTCTTTTTTTCCCCAATTAAAGAAACTTGACTTTTCTGGTATTGAACCAGAAGTGAAGCCATTTGAAGAGAAATTTGGAAAAAAAATTCTTGTGAAGTGTAATGATTTATCTTTCAATTTGCAAAGCTGTGTTGCTGAAAATGAGGAGGGACCAACTACAAATGTAAATAGCTTGCCTTAATCATTTACTATTAATGAGTAATAAATTTTTTAATATCAGTATTGACACTGTGTTTAATTGCAGAAACTCCTTGCTGTGATTGAGAATTTTATACTGTGATTATTTGTTCTTTAAATCAAAATGAAAGCTCCAATTCTAAGAAAAACAACCTTTTTGTCAAATTATAGAAATTAGAATTCTTTTTTAAATCATTCATACCTTGTCTGTAATGCCCACAATGATGGCCTTGTGTGATTATTTATTAAAAATGATACTTGTTTTCTGGCAATAACATTTTACTTTTCTTAAAATATCTAGGTAGAACCTTTCTTTGTCACATTGTCACTATTTGATATTAAAAATAACCGGAAGATTTCAGCAGATTTCCATGTTGATTTGAACCACATCTCAGTAAGGCACATGATATGCAATGCTTCCCAACAAATCATGAATGGTAGTGGTGATAGCTTACACAGAATTCAAGGGATTTATGAAACACTACTGCAATATCCAAGGCAGGTAAGAAGTGGTAATATTTTATTTGGATTTTGAGTAGAAGCAGTTTTCTTACATGTTTCAAATGACTTTACATTATGTGAAGTGAAAGTGTTTTTCTTTCTCTTTTTTTTTTTTTTTTTTTTTAATTGGTTTTCTATTTAGGGAATATTTTCAGTCACATGTCCGCATCCTGACATTTTCCTTGTGGCTAGAATAGAAAAAGTATTACAAGGAAGTATTACTCATTGTGCTGAACCATATATGAAAAGTTCAGATTCTTCGAAGGTATGTTACTTTTTTGTGGTGTTAGAAAAAATACTGAGGCAAGATAAATTGATTTGAAAAGAATAAATATCAACTGAAAGTTTATTTATACTGTCTCTTTAGGGGGAAAAGTGTTCTTTTTTACTGATAAAATTGTGGTATCTGTGCATGCAAAAAAAAGATATTTCTCAGTCAGTCTTAATACAGATCAAGCCCCTGATTTGGTTTTCCAGAAATACTTGAGATTTTTGCAGGTATCATTACAAATAATCAAATTTGTATTTTAAGAGTCTATTTGAAAAGTATATGCTGATAGTTACTCAGTGGGAGAGGGCTAAAAAGGAAAAAAGGAATGTCTTATTTTTGCTTGTCTTTGCTTGCTTGCTGACCCACATGGGAAGGTTAGTTGCACCCTAGCATTCCATAATTTGATGCTGAGTACTAGAAATACGTTGCCTTGTATTACAGAAATTGCCACTAGGAACATTGTTGTTATATCTAATTGTACTGTCAACTTCTGGTTTTCATTTGCCTATAACCTGGTACAATTAAACATTGAATTATTTTTTCTGTTCTTATTCTTTGGGTTATGTTGAACTAATTTGAAATAAAGGCAGAACAAAATTTCAAGGCTGCGGAGTCCTCCCAGAGCATCAATCCAATGAGCATATTGTACTTCACAGCTGAATTACTACTACAGCAAATTCTGTGATCAAGAGATCAATTGTTCTTCCATTGAATGTTGCTCACTCTGGTGGATGATTATTGCCATGGTCATTGATCAAGGTTTTATGTTTTAGTGTTTCCTGCTTTGCAGGGAGGGTAGTTGAGAAATGGTTCAAGGGTCAATAGAAGGAGCTCTTCATAATGTCCACAGCATAGATCAAGCATAATGTCCAGGCAACCTTGCTCCTTGTCTTTCTGCTTTGAGCAAATTTGCTCAGGGCAGGCACATAAACAGCAGCTGCTGGTAATGCAATGGAGCACCCACTTGCTCTATAAGGAGCTCAACTGGTTCAGGTTGACCTGTCAGCAGATCAAGGAAGGGGATCCTGCCCCTCTCCTTAGCTCCGGTGAGGCTGTGCTTGGAGTATTGGGTGCAATTCTGAGCTCCCCAGTATGAGCGGGACATGGAGCTTCTAGAGAGGGTCCATTAAAGATGATTAAGGGACTGGAACATCTATCATGTGAGGAAAGACTAAGCGAGCTGGCCTGTTAGGCTGGAGAAGAGGAGACTGAGAGAGGATCTGATCAATAGCTACAAATACCTGAGGGGAGAATGTGGGGAGGATGGGGCCAAGCTCTTCTTGGTGGTGGCCAGTGACAGGACACAGGGTAATGTGTACGAGTTGAAACACAGGAAGTTCCCTCTCCATGCGAGGAAGAACTTTTTTTCCTGTGAGGATGACAGAGCCCTGGAACAGGCTGCCCAGAGAGGCTGTGGAGTCTCCTTCTCTGGAGATCTTCCAAACCCGCCTGGATGCCACCCTGTGCCCCGTGCTCTAGGGGTCCCTGCTGGAGCAGGGCGGTTGGACAGGATGATCTCTAGAGGTCCCTTCCAACCTCAATCACTCTGTGATCCACTCAGGCTAGTGGACTTCTGCCTCGGATTGTTATATATGTTGCCTCTATGTAGAGAGATTGTTTGTTCACTTAGAGCAATAGAAGCAAGAATTCAAGACTTCAATGCAATTGAGCATTGCAGCATTGTAAATATTATAATTTAGACCGTCTGTGAGATCTTAATTCAGTAGCCATATTCTGTAGCTACTCATAATACAAATATTTATATAATATTTTAGTATTTACTCCACAGAACTATATTCCAGTACATAGAATGGCATTGAGTAGGGAAGTGAGTTCGGGAAAGCTTTTTCGTCTTCAATTTTAAATTCTGTCTTAACAAAACAGTTCAATCCTGACACCTACCTATTACGTGATTTTTACACAAGGCTTCTAATTTTAGTTCCTAATAAAAATATTTTTAATATTTTTAATAAAAATATTAAAACTGCTACTAAAAAGTAAAATTTTAGCTTTCTTAAGTCAAGTATTCTGTTAGTGTAGTTTCCATATGTTATAAAATCAGCATTGTCATGAGTATTTATCTAGTGAATAATTACAAATTAAAGGCAGAAATCAAGGGACTTGTTCATTGTCATTTTTCCTTACAAGTTAAGCTTATATTATTATAAGATGTAGATGAGTATGTATTTTCACCCATGAAAAGCTGTGAAATCAGTATACCCAGCTTAACCTGAAATGTATTGTTAAGAGAGGTTTTCATTCATCTTTCAATCATATTCTTAGTATTCATCTTGCAAAGATGGTGTTACAAATCTTGTGTGTGTAGATGTGTGGGAGGATTTCTTGCATACTTACTGTGTAAGAAAAAAATACCAAGTACCTTTTAAAAATTGGTTACAATTTGTGTCCCTTGCAGGTTGCACAGAAGGTTTTGAAGAACGCTAAGCAGGCATGCCAAAGATTAGGACAATACAGAATGCCTTTTGCCTGGGCAGCTAGGTAAGGAAAGATCTTATCAAGGTATACTTTTTCTTAACTTCTTCTATATCTTCTATATCTTGCTTTTTGAAACTTTAATATGCTATTTTGATTATTTGTTGTTTTGTTTTAAATTAACTGTAGATTTCAGGGAAGCAAGCTCTAAACCTTAGTTCTGTAGTGGGAGAAGTAATTATAAGCATTCATTATATAATTGTTCAAATAACTTGAATGTTAACTAATTTTTTCTTCTTTTGTATTTTATTAAGAATGTTATGATTCACATTTTAATGTTAGACTGAGTTATTTCTATGCTAGATCTTGCCTGCAGTTCTAAATCTTACATGAACTCTGTTGAAAGCAAGATTTTGTCTTTCAGGACACTGTTTAAAGATGCCTCAGGAACACTAGACAAAAATGCAAGGTTTTCTCCTCTCTTCAGACAAGACAGTAATAAACTTTCAAATGAAGACATGCTGAAGTTGTTAGCAGATTTCAGAAAGTAGGTTTAACTTCTTCACTTTAAAAGTTCTTTTTTATTTAGTATAATCTACAACTGCAACACCTAATCTTCTTATGTATGTACTCATATGTTTTTCACTTGAAATTTGTGGTTGTATACATATATGTATACAATTTTATATACAACATCCTCATACAAGCTGCAGACTTTTCCATTACATTGTTTTGTAACTCGGAGCTACAAGCATGACTGAACACTGTGTCAAAACTGTGTATTAGGCATCATGCCCTGAATTAGCTATGTTAGCTGTTTAATGTGTATGCTGTTTGGGTTCTTGAAGGAAAAAAACTATAATCATAAATAATATATTCATGCTAACTCTCACAGGAAGGTGTTCAAGTATTTCTCATGGTATCCAGCTTCATTGGTGGTGCTTGTAGCTCAGGAAAGCTAAACAACAGGGTTTCAGTCATTGTTTTGTACAAAGGATTCCTAAAGACTGTATAATTTTGTGTGCACGACTTAATAATCTCTGGCTGACAGATGACCATATCAAATAAACTACAATATTTTAGGGTTTAATCCCCTTTCTTATAAATAGGACATGGTATATTAGAGCTGTCTTTGCTCCTTAAGCATTTGCCCTTCTGATATATGACAGTTACCTGGAGTTCTGTTAATTTTAACAATTGCTGATTGCCAGTCTAACAAGACTTTATGTTTCTTCTTGCTCACCAAATTTGATATGGAGATGAGACATATCATTTAATTCTGTTTCAGCTCACTGCTAAAAAATTCATTGATCTTCTTACACAACATTGAAAATGCAGTGTACTAATATCTAGTCATAAATTATATTTTTGAAACTAATACAGTAATACTAACACAGCCTGCCCTACTGCTTTTTTCTTTATGAATTAAGAGAATGCTATTGTGTAGTTGAATATAGTGTTTCACAGGGATTTTAATAAGAAATTGATTGTAATGTCTAAGGCTAAGCTACTGGAGTTAGAATCCAGAATTGAAACGGAAGCAAGTTGTTTGGTTTGCAGCACAGGAATGGTGTTTTTGTAAAACTTTGCAGCTGCTCCTTGTGCAATAATTAAGGAAAAAAATAAGATGTTGTTGAATGTATATTCTAGTAAAGATTTTTGCACTGATGTTTTAACATGAAAAATACTCCTATTTTAAAATGTATTTCTCAATCAGCTACATGAAATTTCATAGTTGTCTGGTAAGTAGTAGATAGTTAGTGGATTATTGTTTCAGAAAAAGGAAGGGGTAGGAAAAAGATTACTTTGTGTGGAAGGCATGTTTTTATTAACTTAATGATTTCTTTCTCCCTTCTATCCTCTTCCTCGAGTTTAAACCAGTACAGGCATCTGACATGTAAAAAATCTTAATGATAGCTCATTTCCGTGCTGCAAAAGATCTGGAGTAAATATGAGATAAATAAAACTTACCCTTAATGAAGTTTTTCATTTTGATTTAAAGAAATAAAAAAAAAGTGCATTTCCTTAACTTTATTCACACTTGTGAATAAAGCCTTACCTTGTTCTATTTTTTTTTTTAGAATTTAAAGGAAAACTCTGAATTTTGAAAGAGGAAGAAAAAAAAAAAAAAAAAAAAAAAAAAAAAAAAAAAAAAAACACCCACACACAAAACAAAACACCAAAACACCAGACCAGAGCCGTTTTCCATTATCAAACCACCTTTCTTCACACAATCATATTTCGGGATATTACTTTTGCTTCTGTTTCCTCTTTTCTCTGGCATTTCTGACAGGTATATTTACATGTAGACTGACTTTCATGGGTTCTTTTTTTATTGTTTTATTTTCCTTCCTACAGACCTGAAAAGATGGCCAAACTTCCTGTTATTTTAGGAAATCTGGATGTTACAATTGATAATATGTCGCCTGATTTTTCAAGTAAGTATGAATAAACAATTTTAAATAGACATACAAGCTTTTTCTCTTCAGTTTTTTATTGATTTTTAATATATTTTCAGATTATGTTAACTCATCATACATTCCCATGAAACAATTTGAAAACAGTACCAAGGCACAAATAACGTTTGAAATAGAGGAATTTGTTCCCTGTATACCAAAACATACTCAGCCTTTCACCATCTACAACAATCATCTGTATGTTTATCCAAAGTACTTGAAATATGACAGTCAGAAGTCATTTGCAAAAGTAAGTACAGGAAAAGAGTATGCCTCCAGTTTGCTAATTTGGTTGAGATTGGTTGCATATTCTATTTCTTTGATAGTCATTCTAATTAAGTGTTTGGGTTTTGTTTTTTTTTTATAAACTGCTTTAGGCTAGAAATATTGCAGTATGCATTGAGTTCAAGGATTCTGATGAAGAGGATTCTCTGCCTTTAAAGGTTAGTGACTGGTTAAAGGAAATAGTAAACAATTTGTTAAATTGCATGGTTTGCTTAATTTGTTTGGTTTATGATAGCAGCTGTCTGTTATTCCTTTGCATTTTGTGTAGGAGTATCTTTTAAATGAATTGTTTGTTCTCGAAAGACTTCTGAAGAACTCTGAAAGTAATTCCATCCTTTTCATGAACAAAAAGTTAAAGAATAAGCTTCTTGTATACAAAAGTGGCTTATGCCTACTCCATAGGAGGAATTCTTAATAAATTAAAACAATACAGCTTTAGATCAACTGCAGAGTCAAGCTCCACATTTGTTCCAGACTTACCATAAGGAAAAAGAAGTAAAATTGCCTGAAAGTGGAAAAAAATGTAGGAATCCTGAGGAGAAATCAGTGTCGGTTGTGCAAAGGACTAGATTTCCTATGCAAACAATGAGATTTTTGTCTCTAGTGTCATCCCTAATTCAATTTTTGGTTTGTTTAAGTTTTGTTTTGATTTGTTTTGTTTTGAGGGGTGGTCCTTTTAGCATATTGGAAATTAAAAGTAAGACCTCTTAATTCTAGTAGTATTGAGACTTTGAGGGTGACACAGATGGCTTCTAGTCACTCTTCTGGAGTAAGCATTCACTTGGAGTAGATATTATTTCTCATAGGAGCTGTCAGTTCCTCAGCCAAACTGTGGATGTGTTAATTCATCATCTTGTCAACATATGTCAACAGCTCTATAATTAGTTAATTTACTTTTTAATACAATACATTTACATAAATACTGCAATTGAAAGGAGATGAACAATTTACTCAGCATTTTTAGTTTTCAGTCACTGTTTATATCCATGTTAAATCTGTGATATTTTTTAAAATCATTATGTCCTTGATCTACAAAAATTGCGTTATGCAAAATACATTCTTATTTAAATATGTAACACAAGTTAAAATGTTTAAAATTTTAGGTGAAGCAGGTTCTAAGGTGAAAGATCATAGATCATAGTCTTTTGATTTTCTCTTTTCCTGTTATTAGTGCATCTATGGTAGACCCGGTGGTCCAGTATTTACAAGAAGTGCATTTGCTGCTGTTTTGCATCACCACCAAAATCCAGAATTTTATGATGAGGTAAGTTACCTTTATTAGATCAATTTCACTGTATTATGTGTTTTCTAAGTTTCAAAAATACCATAAAATGTTTGAAGACTGAAGTTGTTAATGATTATTTGAGCGGCCAGACCCTTTTGTGAATGTAATTACATCTTTGTGAACTTTTGTACGAGTTATTCTTATATTTTGTTTCAAGTGACGTAGATCAATTTAAGGAACACTTAGTATGTCATGTCACCGTTCTAACTGACCTTTCTTTCTGCCTTTCAGATTAAAATAGAATTGCCAACTCAGTTACATGAAAAACATCATTTGTTGTTCACTTTCTACCATGTCAGTTGTGATAATTCAAGCAAAGGGAGTACAAAGAAGAAAGATGTTGTTGAAACGCAAGGTTTGTCTCCTCACACTTTGCTTGCAGAAACTGGTAGGAAGGTTTATGTGGTGACTTAGATCCCATTGAACTGATCCAAAAATGCTTTTGAACTTGCATAAAGAATTTATTTACTTTTTTAAATGTTTATAATTGTGCATGTTCAAGTTTGTGATTAGCCCCTACAGTAGCACTTTCTGATTTGTGAGTTATTCAAATTGTACAGGAAGACATTCATATGAGTTTATATGAAGAATGATAATATGCATAAAATGACTTTATTCTCATGTTTCATAGTTGGCTTTTCTTGGCTTCCACTAATAAAGGA
Source organism: Eudromia elegans (assembly GCA_003342815.1). Lineage (NCBI taxonomy): Eukaryota > Metazoa > Chordata > Aves > Tinamiformes > Tinamidae > Eudromia > Eudromia elegans. The sequence goes on along the minus strand of PTEX01000073.1, from coordinate 1,557,712 downwards.
TGGAAGAGTGGTGACAAATGAGCAACACATCCCAGTGTCAGCTAATCTTCCATCAGGCTACCTTAGTTATCAAGAAGTGGGGACTGGAAAGGTATGTCATATAAAATTGATCTAATTGATCTAATCTGGAAAAAAAAAAAAAAAAAAAAGGATTAGGAGGAACAGTGGTAAACCCCTAGTTCTGACAAAAATTAGAAAAATAGTCTTACATAGGTGAAATTGAATACTTTAGAGAAGTTATGCAACTGATTAGAGAAAAAAAATCAAACACAAATTGGAGAACAAACTTATGACTGAACTCCAACATTTACAGTAATTTGAATTGACTGCCCTAATACAGCTTTTTATTTAAACTGTTAAGTAGTTTTTTCTGTTATTACATACCTGGTGTACTAAGCAAGTATTTTAGTTGCATTTTTTTGTGAAAATCACTAACTAGTTGTTACAACCAAATTTTCAAATATATTTTAAAATATATTCAGCACTTTCTGTTTAAGAAGGCATGCAAATAATCTGATCCTTTATTGAACATTTTTAGCACTTTATAATTGTTTTCTTCTACTACATACTGTATTCCTGAAGAAGTTGTCATGATTTTATTATTTCTATGGTCTTTATGCTTTGCCTATAGCTAGTAAAATTATGGCTTTATTTTTCAAAGCAGAAAGTTTGGAAAAAAGTATATTAATCAAAATGGTATCAATGAGGATAGAAAGCGTAAAATGTGATAGGGGATTCCACTAATGAGAAGAAATATAGGGGAAAAAAAATACTCATTACTCATAGGAAAGAAGCCTAAATCAACATCTGGAGTTGTACTGCTCTTCTGGCTTGTGGTGTGGATCTGTGTTTAAAGAACCATACCTCCCCCCGCCCCCCACCTGCTTAAAAAAACAGACCAAAAGAAAAAAAAACCTTATACTAAAAGCTTTTCATCCATCATCTCCATGACATCTTTAATCTTTTCATTTTGTAACTGTGATTATTGTCTAAGATTCTTATCGTGGTTAAAAATCTCTACTCATTCCTGTGATTAGGAGGGTAGGGCTATGATGATTAAGTGCAGAATTACTAGCTGTTTTACTGGCCATTTTTAAGCTTCATGAACATTTTTAGTAGTGCTGAATCTTTATTTACTGCACATATTTCCTCAACCTGTTAACAACCAAAACCAAAAAAACCTCAAAAAGTAATGTTTCTGGTACTATAAGCAAATCACTATTTTTTTCATATATTCAGCCACATTATTTTTGCTTTTCCCCTATGTGTGTATTTGCATGCAGCATTCTGGTCCTGAAATCAAATGGGTAGATGGAGGCAAACAACTGTTAAAAATATCCACTCATCTTGTGTCAACAGTGTATACTCAGGTAAGTTACAAAACAAATAAATTTAGAGTTATCTTTAGGAATAATATGTATTTATAACATGTATATACAGTATTGGGGGAAAATTCTCAAACTCTCACTCATTAATATGCTGCTCTCTTACTTTTTATCTCTTGGGCACTGTGCATGGTGTCCATCTTTCCATCTTTCCTTCCAAAAAAAAAAAGAAAGAGTATATCTAGCATGAAAGTTGTTCCAAATGTGAGCCTTGTGTCTACTGTTGTCCTCCATTCCAATCCAAACCTTCCTTCCTGTCAGATGAGTGATCATAATTGTCTGAAATTATTTAATGGCAAGTCTGCAAAACACTGAGTCTTGTTGTAGTTGATCATTAATTTGGATAACTAATGTTTGTAGCCTATTTTCTACATGTAAGTTGCTGTGAAAGAATATCAGTTGTTTCTGTATAATGAATTTTCAAAATCCCTGGAAGATTTTCACATGAGCAAAAAAAAAGAACGTTACTTTTAGACTAAATTCTTCTTCAGAATAGCACATTTATTTTTCAAAATTGAGTATATACACACATACACATTTTCTCTTATATTGTATGTGTTATGTTTTAGATTATGAATAAAAATGTTAGATATTGTTTAATTTATGGTTCTTTTTGTCTTTGGTAGGATCAGCACTTGCATAATTTTTTTCAGTACTGTCAGAAAACAGAATCTGGAGCTCGTGCCCTGGGAACTGATCTTGTAAAATATCTTAAGGTATAAAATGACAGTCAAAAACAAATTATTTATTTATATCTTTGTAAGACACAGGCGATTCAGCTAGGTTAGCTAGCTATGTTGTCTAGGTCTCCTTTATGGAATATAAGATATAGCAAGAACAAGGTTCTCCCTGCCCTGAATAATTTATGATGGAAATATAAGATAAAAGTAGAAGAGGAACAGCGTGGGGAAATAATGAGACAGTATCAGCCAGCCTATGGGCGATTACTTCAGTATACTAATGTCCAAGTGTATCAAATGAACAAACCAAACTGCGCATGATAGTGTGATGAGTGTTGGCTGTTGGCTGGTAATGCTTTGCTTACTGATGTATTGTAGTGTCAGTAATACAGATTTTGCTTAGGTCATCACTGTCATGTCTGCAGTTTTCCCTCAAGTTTGAAGTGCTTGGCTATGGAAGTCAATATTTAGTCACCGTAAAATATATATAAGATATTAGAAGTAACTCCAGGTTTTCCTAAGCACAACAGAATGTATTGATTCCATAACATCAGTTCATAAAAACAGACTGTCTACTCAGGACATTCAAGTAAGAGCTTAAGTATTGAACATGGTATATGTCTGAACTGGACTTGCTTTCCAACCTCAATTTTGTCAGAACAAAGATTCTAAGTCGTCTTCCATTTCCCAAGGCTTCTCTGATCCTCTTTAGTACAGAAAAGAACTTTGTCTCAGAATTTGTTATTGAAAAGCCTTTGTAGGGAGTGATGGTACTACTGCTTCTTTATTTCTTTCAGAGCCTTCATGCAATGGAGGGCCATGTAATGATAGCTTTCCTGCCAACTGTTCTAAACCAGTTGTTTAGAGTTCTCACTAGAGCTACTCAAGAGGAAGTTGCAGTCAACGTGACAAGGTAAAGAGTTTTAAGTGCTTTGTGCGGTTGAAGTCATGATTGCAACTGAATAACATTTTTGCTATAGCAACCGTCCCTTTCTTCTTCATTCTCACCTGGATTTGATTTCTGACTCTTATTTAGGGTTATTATCCATATTGTGGCCCAGTGTCATGAAGAAGGTTTGGACAGCTACCTGAGGTCTTATGTCAAGGTAGGCAGAAGTTAAAAAACAAACAAAAATTATCTAAATCCAGTATATTTAAACTGAGTTTAATTTCAGTAATTTCATATTATGTCATAGTCTAAAATTATGTTCTGTTTTTCTTCCCCAAGTATGCCTATAAAGCTGAGCCTTACATTGCTTCTGAATATAAGACTGTGCATGAAGAATTGACCAAGTCCATGACCACAATTTTAAAGCCATCTGCTGACTTTCTTACAAGCAACAAACTGCTTAAGGTATATATTGAAATATGATTTTTCATGTGAGTTCATAACCAGTCCAAACTGAAGACTATGCACTAGCAATACTGAAATAGCTTTGGAATGCACATGAAGATTTAACATATTTTTTTTTCTCTGCAGTATTCATGGTTTTTCTTTGAAGTTCTGATAAAATCAATGTCTCAGCATCTGATAGAAAACTCTAAAGTGAAGGTATGTTCACTTTTGCCGAAAAAAGTGCACAATGTCTTCTTTCCCTAGTTATATGTTTTTAAGGTGTACAATAAAATTAGAAGAGTTGTCTATTGTATTGCTATAATTTATGTTTAAGAACTATTTATTTATTAGAAGATGAAGGAAAACAAAGCAGTAGGAGAAGAATGATGAAATAGTAGAAAAAATCACAGATCTTTATAGAAGATTATTATAAAAGGATAGCAATTCATTAAAAACTGTACAGTGGAACATCCTATACAAATCATTGGACCCTTTTAGTAAGTTTTCTTCAGATTTATAGTACAGTGAAGCTAGAAGCAAAAATTAGCAATGTGGCCTTTGATGTAGATATCCAAAAATATGTGGTCTTTTTCCTCAGTAGCTCTTTAGCTGTGGTATTGAGTGACTCTGAGAAAAATGACTAACATATTTTGCAGTCCTTCTGTAGGTGGTAAGAGGTTCTCTATTTCCTACGCTCGATAGTAATACTAATATTTTAGAAACAGACCCTTCAAAAACAGGTCATCTTAGTGTATAGTAAAGCATGTTTCTTGCGTGGAAATAGTTACTTAACATACTACTTCTCTGAAGTAGTAGAAGTAAAGCTTCAAGTACAAAACGCTTTTAGCTCAGTAACATACTCCATCATCTTTGAAAGGCCCCAGATAATGGGGAGGTCCCAGAGGACTGGAAGAAAGCCAATGTCACCCCAGCCTTCAAAAAAAGGCAAGGAGGAGGACCCAGACAATTGCAGGCCAATGAGCCTGACCTCCATCCCCGGAAAAGTGATGGAGCAGCTCATACTGGCTGTTGTCTCCAGGCACGTGGAGAAGAAGGAGGTGCTCAGGAGTAGTCAGCATGGATTCACCAAGGGAAGATCATGCTTGGCTAACCTGATAGCCTTCTATGAGGGAGTGACTACCTGGACAGATGAGGGCAGAGCGATGGATGTCATCTATCTGGACTCCAGCAAGGCGTCTGACACCGTCCCTCACAGCATCCTCCTGGGCAAGCTTCAGAAGGGTGGGATAGATGGGAGGTGGGATAGATAAGGAGGTGGACTGAGAACTGAGTGGGCTGAATGGCAGGCAGGGCTCAGAGGGTGGTGATCAATAGTGCAGAGTCCACCTGGAGGCCTGTGGTTAGTGGTGTCCCCCAGGGGTCAGTCCTTGGTCTGGTCCTGTTCAACTTATTCATTAACAACCTGGATGAAGGGATGGAGTGCTCCCTCAGCAAGTTTGCTGACGATACAAAACTGGGAGGAGTAGCTGATAGCCCTGAGGGCTGTGCTGCTGTCCAGAGGGACCTGGACAGGCTGGACAACAGGGTGATGAAAAACCTCATGAAGTTCAACAAGGGCAAGTGCAGGGTCCTGCACCTGGGCAGGAATAACTCTGTAGACACCAGTACAGGCTGGAGACCGACCTCCTAGAGAGCAGATCTGTAGAGAGGGACCTGGGCGTCATGATGGATGACAGATTGACCATGAGGAGCAGTGTGCCCTTGTGCCCAAGAAGGCCAAAGCGATCCTGGGGTGCATTAAGCAGAGCGTCTCCGGCGGGTCGAGGGAGGTGATTCTGCCCCTCTACTCAGCCCTGGTGAGGCCGCACCTCGAGTACTGTGTGCAGTTCTGGGCTCCCCAGTGCAGGAGGGATGTGGAGCTGCTAGAGAGAGTCCAGCGCAGGGCTACAAAGATATGCTGAGGGGCCTGGAACATCTGCCCTATGAGCAAAATCTGAGAAAGCTGGGCCTGTTCAGCCTGAAGAAGAGAAGGCAGAGAGGGAACCTCATCAGAAGTGCATGGGAAAGAACAGCTGATTGGATAATGGTCAGGAATAAATGTTACAGAACTCTATATTTAGTGTTGATCTACTGTGGAATTATCAATAGACTTCAAATCCCAATTCAATTTACCTTTAAGTGTTTGGGCTTTTCTATATTGGTGCCAATAATTTTCTTTTTTTAATAATTCATTATTTTTTTTCTTTTTAAGAAGCAGGTGAACTCCATATAATTGGTCAAATGAATTTTTCTTCAGTAGTCATTCTCAAAAGTAACCTGCTGGAAGTCCAAATCCAACATCACTAAGAACATCACTTGTTCTTAGTGTGTATGTAACAAACAAATATAGGAGAGGAAAAAAAAAATTCCTGTTACTGGTTTACTTTCAGTTAAAAGAATCATGTTATTCCACTGTGCTGAATTTTATCTAGCAGAACATAAATATAGATCTTATCAAACTAAATTCAGTTAGACTCTTTTCAACACTAGTTGCTGATACATAATTTGAGGGATGGCATAACAGTGGAGAGGAAGAACATAAAAGTTGCTGCTTTAGGGATTTAAAATCGACCTACATATTACCATTTTGACCCAAGGTGCTTCTACAGAAATATGTCGTACAATGATGATGTTGGGCTTTACCCTTGCCTTCTTTGTAGAAATAGCAGAAATCTACATTTTACCTGCTGGATGAAAGGAGGAGCAGGGTATTTAGCGTGCCTGATGACGTAATTGTTTCCCACTGCTGTGGGATGTTAGAACAGCTGTCCAGATGACCGGTTGGCATGTCTTGCTTCCTTCTCATTTAACAGTAAAATTGATTATGTTTTTTAAGTACCCATCCTGCCCTGTTGTGTTTTATTCTAAGTTTCTGTGAACAGCTAAAACTTACAAAAATAACAGGATGATATTATTTGTATTTGAAGAAAACTTCCAGCTTTTGCTTATAATATCATGAGCTGCTGTGTTGTATTTATACACAAGGCTGCAAAGAGTTCTCTTCACTTAAAATGTCGTGAGGAGGACAGTCATCCCTTTTTTTAGCCCAAGAAAATAGATACACTTTTAATAAAAACTCACTTGTTTATTCGATACCAGTCCTAGAACACTTTTTCTGATTAAATTCTGGTACTTTTACTGGGAGATGTTTTTTAAAAACAGATTAGAAAATTATTTTCAGGGAATGACTGTTTTTGTACAAAACTGACTTGATATATCCTTTCGTAGTGCCATAAACTTTCACTTACTATTTGTAGTCTGTTTAATCTAGAAATAGGTATGTATTGTGCTGAGAAGCCAGGCACTGATATGGTGCTAGTACCACTGATTTAAGTGCCTTCTGAAATGTGGAAGAGGAGAAAGCCTTTATCACTGACTTCTTAAAATAAACTGTCTAGGGAACTATGAAGGCTATTATTTGCTTGATTTTTTTTTTCTTTATTTGTTTTTAAAATTACAAACACGTGCACAAGGGCTGTTCTGTACATTTAGTGCAAAGTATCTTTGTGCACTGAAGATGTCCAACTTCTTGCTTGAGTGTTAATAGCTGCGGTAGATTAGGTGTTTAGAGCTACTTCAAAATTTCCAGCAAGAGGCAAAACTTGTCCACTACTGATCTGTATAAACGCTGTTATTTCAAATGGGTAAGAAAATTATCCAGGTATAGTTTCTTTTATTCTTCCTTTTCTGTTTCTATGGTATCTGTTGAAATAACTTTGGAAAAGACAGTAGAATCTATAGGCTTAAATTTCCATTACTGATTTGTTGCTGCATAGAACAGCTTTTGTTGCTTTTCAGTCTGTAAAAGGAATGTTTCTTATTTTATTTGCACTTACCTGCACTTATTGGAGTTTATTACAGATACGAATTAAACTGAAATAAGTTTAATTAACTGAAATAAACTAAAAAGTGTAGTCTGCTAAAACAGAGAATCCTCAGATTCTTATTTTAAAGTTCAGATATTATACAGACTCCTGGAGTTGAATTAAAATTTCATCATTCAAAAATGAATTGACAACTCATGATGTTGACAACTTTGGTAAATACAGAGTAACTAAACTTCAATATTAATACTGAAAGCCTTTTTTTTTTTTTTTTTT
>PTEX01000073.1:1503134-1550181 GCA_003342815.1 Eudromia elegans | reverse complement strand
TTCCTGACTATACTGCTAATACTTTTTATTTTAGAGTTCTCAACACTGTGAAAAGATGCATATTCTGATTACAGAATATGGCATATCTAGGCAGGGTATTCAAAATATGGTGTTTGTAATACTTGTGTATCTTGAGAATATTTACTTTCGAATTTGGTCTCCTGGGGAAAAAAAAAGTTTTTGCTTGGCTAGCCAAAGTTCCTGATTTTAAGAAACCTACAAGAATCCTCCCAAGTTTGGAAAGAACAGAATGGATTAAAAAAAACTTCAAAGAAACCACTAACATGCTATAATGCAAACCCATTTCCTTAATTTAATTATAACTTCCTTACAGTAGCGATTGCTTTTTTTAAATTAAGATCAGATCTTGGATAAAATAAGTACAGTAGAATATCATCTTCTTTAAAAGCAGGAGTCTGTTTAAACAAACAGAAAACAAAAACTACTTCTTAGAATGGTTCTGCCGCTGACCACAGCTAAGCATTCTCTCCCATAATTGGCATCTCCTGCATTTGGAGAGTGCCAGCACCTGGATATGAGAAGTAAATTCGGTATAACAAGATTCACCTTTCAGGGGAAAAAATGGCACTGGAATATTGTGTCAATTACAAGTGTGTTAGAGGATTGATTAGGTGGTACTACGAGGGTTACGATGACAGGAAGGGCATGTGAGCTGAGGCGGTGTGTCCATTATTACTACTCGTAAAGAACCTCATCACTTGATGTCTAGCAGACATAAGAGAAGTCCTTGGCTTTGTTTTTCAGTAGTAACAAAGAGTAGAATAGACTTAATGGCCTCAAACTTATGTACTTGAAAGATTGAGGGTTTTTTTTCTATTTACAGCATGCTGTGCATTACTTATCTAATTTTAAGTATTTCATTAAAAAGGAGCAAGAGATTCAGGAAGGAGAAAATTCAGTTTATATTTCTTGATTTTTTTCTTAAGATAAAACTAGTGGGTTTGGAGCACAGTTCAAGCATATCAAATTTTCTAATCATTGATTTAAGCAGGACTTTGACAATGATTTGCTCTTCCTGAGGATGTTGCATTCAATTTCCTTTATTAGTAAAAGGCTTTTCTAAAGTATGCCAGAATAGTCTGATATTTTTACAGTTCACAGAAAGAAAAAAATATGACCACATAGTTAAAACAGCTTTTATCATAGCAAATTTCTCTCTCAATAGTACCTCTTTTGTCAATAAGTTCCTTCAGATAAAAGATGGAACATTTACTAAAGATAATAAAATGTTAAGAAATTGGCTGTATAACAGGAAGAACCTGAAGAGAGCTTACCGGCATTGGTCAGATTGTGTGAAATCATTGATAAAGATAATACAGATGATAGAAAGTAAGAAATCATCATTTCAGAGGAGCAAGCTAATTGGCAAGATACTTAAAAGCAAGGGAAAACAGTTCTTATTTTGGAACCTTGCATATTTGGAGAACAAGATTCTTGTAATTCTGAAGACTGAAAGAACTGAGATTTGGCATAACTGCTGAGCAAGAGCTGCAGATCTTGAAAGATAAATGCATGGGTGATGATTTCCACAGTGGAAAAATCCAAGGAATTTTTAAAAATGCATTTCAAAGCAACAAGAAAACCATGCTTTCCGTGACAAAAAAGCATGCGACAATGTAGTCAATGCACGTGAACTAGGTGGTGCTTACTTTGGAAGGGCTCACAGGAAATATTAAAGAATTCTCTTTTACTCTGAACTTCAATTGTATTTTTTTTCAATAGAATTTTAATAGAAAAATACTGGTCCTTTAAACTTGCAGACTTTTGTGCACGTATTTTTGTCATGAAAAAAAAATGAATACTTATATTTTAATAATTTAGATGTTAATACATGTTGTAATTTTTTTCCAAGGAAATATTCTTTTTCTTCGCCTTAGTCTAGAAAGGTTTGGGAAAATCTTACATTCAGATAAAATTGTATTTTAAAGTAAAACTAATTAAACTTGAAAACTGTCCTCCTTCCCTGACAGATTATCTGTATCTTATCTAAAATAAGTTTTCTTTTGTATTTTCTTGTTTTAAGTCGTACTAAATGTGTATTTGAATTTGTGCTTCTAGCTCTTGCGAAACCAGAGATTTTCTGCTTCCTTTCATCATGCAGTTGAAACAGTTGTTAATATGCTGATGCCACACATCACCCAGAAGTACAGAGACAATCCAGAGGCTTCCAAAAATGCAAACCATAGTCTTGCTGCTTTCATAAAAGTAGGTCCACAAAGGCTTGTGTCGTGTGGTCATTTTTCATTAATGCTTTTTCTTTGTGTTTTAAGGATTCAAGTCCAAATCATATAAAGTCATATAAAGCTGAATATGCACTGTGCTATTTAAGTGTACTTTTATGTTGAAGTAAAAATGTGTTGAAGTATAATTTGTATTTTTGTAGTCAAAAGACTCATCTATTCATAGATTTTTTTTAATGAATTAATATCTTTTCCAATCTTTTTGCTTATTTTTTCATATATATTGTAGTTTTCTCCCAATACTAAAAAAATCTTTATGCACTGAGTAGGTTTTTACTCACGTTTATTTTATGTAGACATACTTTCAGTATGTTTTCTTTTTGAATGAGTAAGAGGCAGTGGAGAGAAAAAACAGCGGAAACAAAATGGTAGATCAAGCTCCTGGGGACATGTCATGTATCTCTCAAGATGGGCAATGAAGTTTATCTTCAGATTGCTTTTTTATTTGTCATTTGCTTGTGTTCTGGCCTGCGAAGGAAAATGTGGTATGCATGTATGTAGCATGCTTGTTTTATTGGTTATGCTCAGACTGAAAGAAATATCAATTATGTGTTTGAAAAATGAACACAGATGGATGTACTGAGACTATATTAAATCAGTACTGCTTCTTGTTTGTTTGTTTGTTTTCTCCAGAGGTGTTTTACCTTTATGGATAGAGGTTTTGTTTTCAAACAAATCAATAACTACATCAGCTGCTTTGCCCCAGGAGATCCGAAGGTACTTTTTTAAACAAACTATTCTTAGGAGTTGCTTCTTTCTGATGCTCGTAAATATGAATCCTGCATTTAGACTTGAGACTTCTTTCCAGTTATATTCAAGCATATTACTTAGAAGTAACATACTGTGCTTTCATCCCTTTTCCCAGCAAAGAACTTTTTCATATGTTACTTTCAGTCCTCAAAGGGTCCACCCCCTAGTTTGTATATTTAGAAAGTGGAGGGGGTAAAACTAAATAGAAGCATCAAGCAAGAATTTGACAGTCCACAATTGTCTCCATTAGTTGGGGTCTTTGATACCTCATATGTTTCATGCATTTACAGTAATGGAGTAGCATATATTAGATATCCATAGAATATTTCATTGTATAGTATTCTAGCTAACTATTCTAACTAGCTATGGGAGACAGGAGAAGAAAATACTATATCCAACTGTTGAGTACTAATTGTGCTGAAAGAGTTTGTTACCTGACGTGTGGAACTTGCACAAGTCTACATCTGTCATATTGCAAGACTGAGAGAAACCACCTATTTGTGTAAGAAAGCTGTTTGGGGCATGTTTTTCAAATTGCGTCAGTTGTTTTATTTACACTTTCAAATTATTTTTGCAGACACTCTTTGAATTCAAATTTGAATTTCTCCGTGTAGTCTGTAATCATGAGCACTACATACCTTTGAATCTACCAATGCCGTTTGGAAAAGGCAGAATTCAGAGATACCAAGGTAATCCACTTACAAATTGTATGCTGTATTTCTTATATCACAGCTTTTTGTTGTTCAACAAGTAGACTGTCACTGAAGGTCCATGATATCCTTGAAACTGTAAAAGTATTAAATGGAGTCCCAAAGCTGTAATCTCTTAACATGAGAAAAGTAGTTTAGGCAGCAGAGTAATCTGTGCAAAGTATCGAATTACTGAAAGATAGAATAGACGAAATCATTGATTCTTGCCTCATTTCCCTTCTCTGCTTGTAGTTTGGTTCTGTTTATAAGATAACTTTTAATTCACTAGCAGTAGAGGCCTGCAGCATTTCTGTGGGTAGATGGAGGGTGTGATGCTTGGTGCATTTTTTATTTATTTATTTTTTTCAATAGAAGTGTGCAGCAGGTCTGTAGTCCTGCTCAAAGCAGAGGCATCACAGAATTCAGATGAGGTTGCTAAGGATTTTGTCAAGTCAGGTCTTGAAAACTTCCAAGGTTGGAAATTCTGCAGCATCTCTAGGAAACTGCCCCTTTGGGACAGCAGTCAGTCCTACCATCCTTGTGGTGAAGAATTTTTCCCTTGTATCCAGCCCATCTCCTCTGTTTTAAGTTATGATGATAGCCTCTCCGCTATGCACATCCATAAAGCCTTTCCTGGCCTGATTCTGCCTCCTTGACAACCTCCCTTAACTATTGAAAAGCTATATTAGATTATTCTCCAAACTTATTCCCTCAATTTATCCCTCTAGGTTATGTGCTCCAGCCCTTTGGTCATCTTGGCCCTCTACTGAATGCACTTAAATATATCTTGTACTAGAGGGCCCAAAACAGAACACAGTATTACAGATGTGATCTAACAAATGCCAAGTAAAGGAGACTAATCCCGTCCTCACCTGCTGTGCTTCTGTTGATACAGCCCAGTGTGCCTGGTTCCTGGCTGTCAGAAAATACTGCTGATTCCTGTTTAACTTATCGATCGTCTGGTCTCCTAGGGCATTTTTAGCAGAGCTCTTCCCCAGCCGGTCATTCCATTCCCCAGTGGTAGAAGCTGTTCTTGTTGCCCTTGGTGTCCATTACCAGTTGCAGCCGTAGCTACGTGTTGGCCTTCCTGGCACAGACCCTGCATACCTGCTAGGTGTTTCTCTGTTCCTCTTGTGTATCCTGTTCCCATCTACATCTCTTGTATACAAAGCTGGGCTCCTGGTATAAGAACATATGCCAAAATTAAATATTATGTTAGCAGCTGCAGCTTTTAAACCATTAAATTCCTCCTAGCATTGGTGGAAAGCGAGCATGAGTATCAGAGATGAGGAAGGCACTTTTACAACCAAAACAAACTACTGCTAGTTCCTGGTAGTTCTCTTTGTATTCTGGTAGATTAATCTCTCTTGAAATATTTATTTTATATCCTCTATTATCTTGGTAAAGTTGGATGAAACTAGTTAGAAATTTCACTAGGGTAGAGCAACACTGTAAGAGGAAGACAGATGCATAGAGCTTGTGTGTTTGTCCTTGGATTTTTTTTTTTTAGCCTTGAGGAATGATTTAGATACTAGCATTGCATAAATCTTTCCAATGAAAAGTATCTCTGAATTGTTTTAGTAAGGGTATAACCAAACCAGAAGAAATAGTGTTTTTTACTGCGCAATGAAGTCATTGAAGTATAAAATACTGCTCCGTGGCGATCCAGGAGCTTAGTCAGGTAAAAAGACCTCTAGCATAAGTGTTTCTGGATCTGTTTTGCTCTTCCTCATAAGAGAGATCTCTGATGGTATGTGACCAGCTGTCGTGGTAATTGCACAGGAGAGCTGTAGAAAGTCTATGCATTTCTATTTGTGTTCCTTTCCTGTTTAGTTGACTCCCTTACTGGGGAGTTCTTCCAGAAAATTAATATACTTTGAGATCAGTACCTGGTCTTTGACTGTTCTGCTGAACAACATTTTTCTGAGAAATTCTTGAGAACAGCTCACCAGTGGTTATTTTAAACTTATCTGTGTTACAGTAAATAGATGATACTGCATATGGTATATTCACTGGACAAATCAGTTCAATAATTATTTTGGTACATGAAAATATATTTTTAAACTGGGATAGCTCAGCTTTGATATCTGATATGTATTAGCATGTGTATTTTTTAACATCTGTACAGATATCTGTATACATATATACATATACAGCTTAGTGTGGATTTAGTTATATCATCTGGAATTTTCTTTGTCAATAAGCTTAAGAACATTTTTCCTTAGCTTTTTGTTAATTAATAAATTTAAATTGATCCATTCCTTACATAGGGCTTGTATTTTATTTCCAGACCTTCACCTTGACTATTCATTAACAGATGAGTTCTGTAAGAATCACTTCTTAGTGGGATTGCTTCTAAGGGAGGTGGGAAATGCGTTGCAAGAGTTCAGAGACATACGACAGATTGCAATTAGTGTGCTCAAGAACTTGATGATAAAGCATTCTTTTGATGATAGATACACTTCCAGGGTAAGTGCGTTTCTGTATTATTAGTACAAAATATAAAGATTCAGTGCACCTGAGAACATTTTTTTCTTTCTTTCGGTAAAATCTATTGACTTACAGCCATGGTTTTTCAGTTCACATGGTATTGGTGATGAAAACAATTGTAGCTGATAAGTGCATCAAAATCTGTAAAACCAAATGTTTTACGAAATAAAAGCCCAAAGCACCTTTTAGCATAATTATGGTGAAGTATTAACTTCTAAGAGGTACAGTAATCAGATTTTACTATCTGTTTTAAAAGCTGTTATTTTCAGTAATCATCAGCTCTTAGGATTCTGTGTTTGTACACTTATCATATCTCATTGAGGAAAAAAGTTTAAACGGCAAGTTATAGGAGTAAAATTTGAGTGGTTTTTAATTTTCCAGGTCTTTTTTTTTAAAAAAAAAAAGTGGAAACAGCTGTGCTGTGGATAAGACATGAAGTTTTAAGAGCAGATACCACAAATTTGTCAAATTAATATGAAATTAATTAGATCTGTTTAGCTTTAGATAAAGTTGAATCTGCTTAAAACATTTTTTTTCTGCAACGACAGAAATACTAAGGAAAACGTAGCTTTAAAAAATAATCTTGGATAATCAACACAAAATGTGCTATTTGCTAATGAACTGTTGAACTCTATTTAGAGCCATCAAGCAAGAATAGCCACTATGTATTTGCCACTCTTTGGACTGCTCATAGAAAATGTTCAGCGAATCAATGTCAAAGATGTCTCTCCATTTCCTGTTAACCCTTCCAGCACTGTGAGTGGCCATTTTTATATGACATTCTGATTTTTTTTTTTCATGATGGTAACACATATGTGAAAAACTTCATACTCCTCAAGATTGTTTTTCTTGATTTTTTTTTTTTTTATTAAATTAAGTTTACTTATGTTGGTGATTTTGGCCCCAGGTTTTCTTATCCAGGTAAGTTATGCCTTATATTATTAAATAGCTTGGTCCTGTGTACAAGTTACAGTTGTTTTACTGTTCTTTTTTTGGACTTCTGATGTTTTTGGAGAATGCTAGGCCCCACAGACCACCACAGTGTCATTGTAATACCATCCGATGATAATGTCATGTAACATTTTGCTTTAGCATCATCTCTGGGGCATGTTCCTGTGTTTCAGTACAACTATGGACCACATAGGATTGGACTTGGTATATCTTTTTTGGCAGCATTGAGTTACCTACCAAAGAATTTCAAGGAAGCATTCAATTCAGGTCAAAATAATGACTGTTTCTCTATTATCATTTTTTCAGTACATTTTATTGTAAGAGAAATTTTCATTAAATTATCATGTCTATGTGGGGGTTTTTTTGTTTGGGTGGTGGTTTTTTTTTTTTTTGGTTTTTTTTTTTTTTTTTTTTTTTTTTTTTTTTNCCAGCAATGGCCCTTCTCTGCAGTCTGTCCTGCTATTTCATGCAAATCTTGTAGATTGCCTTTAATTCTTATTTAAGAGAAAACTGCCACTGTCTTCCACTATAGTTGTGTTTGCTAAAATCTAGTCAGAATCAGTAGCTGTTGTAGCTATTAAGTGTAAAAGACTGTTTGTTAGA
The DNA here is from genome assembly GCA_003342815.1 of Eudromia elegans. Classification (NCBI taxonomy): domain Eukaryota; kingdom Metazoa; phylum Chordata; class Aves; order Tinamiformes; family Tinamidae; genus Eudromia; species Eudromia elegans. The sequence goes on along the minus strand of PTEX01000073.1, from coordinate 1,542,437 downwards.
TGTAGTTTTTTATATATATAAAAATCAGAAAAATAAGATTTATATAAACATACACATATATACAAATATGTATAAAAATCTTACTGTCCCATTTCAATTCAAAGGCAAAATAAATGACTCAAAAATAAATTTGGTTAATTAAAAAAAAAAAAGAGAGAGAAAAAAAGATCCTAACTATAAAGGAGTGAGCTTCAGGAACAGTGGTATTCTAAGGAGAATGAAATAAAATGGAGTTTGTTAATTAGCTTACTGATATAATATAGTTAGTTGTAATTATTAAAGATATAAGTATTCAAGAATTTTTTGTTTGTCCACTTCATTCTGTGTTCCTTTTGCAAAGTAAGAAAGAAATAAACTCACAGTACTCTTCCAATAAGAGAAATATTTGTGTGTGTGTGTGTGTGAAGTAAAAGCAATCTGTGCACTTTGGAAATACCTATTTTTTAAATGTCTAAAATTCTATGGGCTATTCATTTTGTCATTGTTGGGGTGTTCTAAGTTTGAAGCTATCTCTGCTTGTGCAAATATTTGAATGTCTCATCCCATTCTTTTGGACATAATTAATAGACAATACTTATGAAATAAATAGCAAATCGTGCACTGCAAGATAAAAGTATGTAATATGCAGTAGAACCATGATGCTGGAAAATATTAATCACATTTTTCTGTCTTTTCCAAGCAGAGCGGAAAGGATGATGCACTTAATTTGCCAGCTGCAAGTCACCTAGTAACACCACAGAAGTCAGGAAACACATTGGACAACAGCCTTCCTAAAGATCTATTTGGTGTCATCTCTGGCATTGGTAGGCTCTTAATATTTCCTTTTTCCTTGTTACTTAATATAACTGTTCTGTGTCCAACTCCATTTGCTTTTCGAATGTGCACATGAATGTTACAAATTGGTGGGGTTGAAACCTGGGTTTATGAAGATTTTTTCCCTCTTCCCCAAGAATTTCTTCTTTATCCACAGTAACCATATTTTAAACATATCCCTAGTTTTCTACTTTTAGATAACAGAATGCTAATGCAATCAGCTATTTGGTGTGGGCCAAAATTTGCTGTCTGCAAATTAAAAATCTTTCTTGAAGGGTGTTTGTGGTTTTGGTTTGTCTCAAAAAAAAAAAAACAGAAAAAGAAAAAAAAAGAAAAAGGAGGAGAGACCTGATTTCTGGAGCTATCAGCTTTGCTTCCCACCCTCATCAAATCTTGTTCTTGCATTACTACAGAGAAATAAGAGAAAATATGTGTAGGCAGTTCTGCAAGAGCTTCATAATTCACAGTTTTGTAAGTGATGTTAAGGGCCGTCTCTAAGGGGATTGCTGTGTGCACAAACTTGGACATCCTCCCACCTTTCTTCTTAATGCATTGGGGGTTTTTTTGTTATCTGGTGCAATTAACTATTACTTGGGAATAAAAAATAGTATGAGATGAAAAATGGAGGAGAATGGGAGGTTTTTTTAAATAATATTTTTTAATCTTAGTATGTGTGTACTTGCACATATGCGTTTTTCATCTGCATCTATGTGCATAAGTTTGTGTGTATGTGTATACACATTGCTGAAACTATGCAATAAATTTATCATCTTTGTATGTAAATGGAACTAATAGTTTGCCCTTTTAAAATGCACATGTTTATATATAAATACACATACACATATATATGATATTTTATAAGTCATACTCAACTGTCTAGTATCTGTTTTCTGTACATGTACATTTCTTTTTCTTGTTGCTCTGTTTAGCTTCCCCATATACCACATCAACTCCAAACATCAATTGTGTGAGGAATGCTGACTCAAGAGGCTCTCTTATAAGTACAGACTCAGGAAACAGTCTCCCAGAAAGACAAAGTGACAAGAGCAATTCCCTTGACAAGGTAAACAAACAAACAAACAAACAGTATATTCCTAAAAGGCTATATTTCTAAAAACTCATTCTAATTATCCTAAGAGCTAAATTCTGTAACCTCCTATGAGATTGACTTTATAGAATAACTGTAGGGCAGTATTTTACGTAATTTTTTTTTGTTTGTTTAACTATAGTTATTATATTATCATATCTTTTTGCATTGCATTTATTAAGCTATTTTATAGGTGAAAAAAAGATATTTTTCAAATTAGAGACATAAGCAGTAGTTGGTGTTACATTTGTTGAATCAAGTCGATAAATGAAGTCTAGTAAGAGAACTGAAACCTAATTGGGACAACTTTGATTCTGTGGGGACCTTTGCTTCATCCTCTTCTACACACAGTATATGTAGCATTTTTAATACTTTTAAGAAAACTAATTGCTACCCTTTCTTCAGATGACTTCTCTTATATTTTGACTTCTCTAAGTCATTTTACTTGAAACCTATTACATATTAGGCATTCTGACTGCAGTAGCTATGAGGTAGTTATTCAGTCATGTCTTTCTGGAGGTTGTATTGATACTGATCGCCTTTCGTTTTCTTAGATCTTGTTGTGCATGTCACAACATGTTAACTTTTTCCCCTTGACTCTGACATGCCTTCCTGTGGCAGAGAGAGAAGCTTCTCAGAAGGCACTCTGCTCATACTATGCGCCCTAATGGAGAAGAGGAAGAAAATTCCCACCCTGCAAAGAAAAACCGTGTTACTATGGATTTTTCACTTCTGACAATTCCAACTTTGCCCGAGAAAATTTTGCATGCTGCTCTCTCTCTTCAGTTACCAGAAGTATTTGCTTTTTTGTGCTTGGTATAGTTAAGCTGCTGAGTGAAGTGTGTGATCTATAGTTTTGCCACTTCTCTGCAACAGTTGCATCTTAAAGCAAATATGTACGAAACAACCGCATAAGAGGCCATTAAATGCTAATCCTGTAATAGTTTATGTACATGATATAATTCAACCATAAAAATCCAATGAGGTTAAGTATTAGCAGAATTGAGTCTTAGCATTTTTGATATAAATAGGACTAAATAAAATTTTTTGGAATTGACCAAGCAAATAAATATCTTGTGTGTACACTGTTGCTAAATGGCAATACTGTCATTTATTTAGTTTTCATGTTGTTAATTATGACTGCGTAGCTTTTCTTTTGCCTTTTTTTTTTTTTTTTTTCTGTTACTAAGTGAAAGGGTTTTCAAAGGAATCAGTGTCCTTTGAAAATTCTGCTCTGGCAAATGGTAATATAGGATTTGTGTTTTGCATGCTGTTAATATTTTTTCAGAAGAATACTTAATCTTGGCTTATTTGATGCTGTTCAAACTTTCTTTTTGGTTTATCAATTGTTCCATGCATGTATCTTCATTTTTTTGCTCAGTACTTGATCCTGTTACTATAGAAAGCTGTGTTTTTGTTTTATTTTTTGCTCAGAATAGCTTGTAGAACTATACTGGTGAAATCACCACAAGTGTACCAGTTTCTGTTCTAAAATGAGCATATTTATAGATTTTTTTGAGGTAATTTTTTAGCCCAACTTTTTGTCCGTGTGCATTTTCAACTGTTTTGGAAGCAATATTATCCAGTGCTCTGGACAGTATCCTAAAAACCTTGGAAACTTAAATTCACATTCGGCTCTGCTACTCATTACTTACCTGTGTTATTTCAGTACTGATAATGTTGTACAGTAGCACTTCCTCACTTAGCAGAGATATTTCAAAGTAGGTTGTGATGTATTTAGAATATACAATAATTAGGGTCATATAGGTGTGCTTTTCTTCTTAAATTACAGTAACTTCTGAGATATATAGATATCTGTATATATAGACTTCTTTTTCCGCATTTTGATGTAGAGGATTTCTTCCAGGACGATTAATGTGTCCTTAAAAATGTAGGGAAGCCGAAGTGATCCAGCTTTCTTGTAGAAACCAGGGAGTTGCCCAGATCAATGTATTGTATTAGACTGATAAGATTTCTTGAATGAATTGCTAACCTTTCCTTCAGATAGATGGGCTCATATTGAAACTGAGGGTTAAAACACTAAAGGAGGACATATTCATCCTTCAAGTAATGTACCATATAATATATTTGTAAAGGTCTTAACTAGGATTTTTTTTAGCACTTGCTCATGTATAAATGGTTCTTTTATAGATAAACCACAGCCTACAGCTCAGTTTGTATATTCTTACAGTTCTTTTTTTCTCATTTTTGTAGCTCTTTAGATGTACTCTCTGAAAAATCAGTCATAGATTTCTTTGATTTTATTTTTTGGACAGACTTTATTCCATTTTAAGTATTGATGATTAACTTCCCACATTTGTGGGAAGTGTATAAACAAAGTCTTGAGATGGGAGAAAGGTGAAGAGCTTCTCACTAGTCTGCCAGAAAACACATTATTCCCATACTCCAAGGGAAACATAAGTGTTATTATGTCTTTAAATTGAGAGAATATTGTGGAGGTAGGCTTATCTACAGTTAAATATAGCATACTGATTCAAGAGCAGACACTGTGAAGAGGATATATGTATTGCCTATCAGTAGCATGTATTTTTTACAGTAATTCAACTAAGCAAAAGGGCATGTCTGTTTTCTACCATGTGGTTACCTATTCATAATTATCTTGATTGACAGTCACTATTAGGTAACCTTCCCTCTTCCCTTCTTTCCTGGAAGAAAAACTCATCCAAAGAAGCCAATAAAAATGAATGAAGGTAAAGAGGCTTAGTTTGGTATTTGTGTGTATGAAGTGTTGGCTTGTCTCTCTCTGAAGCATTTTGTCTCCATTCTGAAATCCTGTTTCTGTTTCAGGAATTAATAAGATAACTGAAAATATTTTATTTTGTTACCAGTTCAAGAACTTTTCAGCCAAAGCTTTATCTGTTTTCTTTTCAGAATCAACAGGCTGGCACTTTAGGAAGTTCCATAGTTCGATATGACAAGCTTGATCAAGCAGAGATCAAGAGTCTGCTGATGTGTTTTCTGCATATCTTAAGAAGTATGTCGGATGGTAGGTAATTCTATCTATTTTTGATTTTGTTTGATTTATGCATGCGACAATATTTTTTTAAAACTAGCAGCATATTTTGGTGGGGATGTCATGCTGTGACAATTTTGAGATCTATGTGATTGATCAAATTAAACCCTGTTTGAAACTTTGTAGCCACCTAATATTCATTATTCCTTCAATGCACAAGGCAAACTGATGGCCCTGGTAGGCATCATATGCTCATGTGTAATCGTACAGTCTGGACTGGAGACTGGAGTGAAGAATAAATGCTTTTCTCTTCAGTGCAAAAGGATATGGCTTGTCCTTTTTTCTGCAGAATGTCCCATGTGACTGTGAACCAACTTACCAAATCACTGTATATTTCTGTTTTGAGAGTGGCAATATTAGTGCTTCTCCATATTTCAGATTATTCTCCAGGTATTTGCAAGGTTATCTATTGAAAATTCTGAAAGATTCCCATATTATGCAGATACTGCATGCACCTCCCCCTTTCTTTTTTTTTTCTAGGATCATAGAACTCAGAATCATCATTAACCTCAATAAGCATTCAAAAGGAAAAAAAAAAAAGGGAGAACTTGTGGTATAAATACTTAAATTTCCAATTTATGCAAAACCCATCAAGAGGAGTATTACTTTCTGAGCATACTTTGTTGTTAAACCAGGAAAAAAAAAAGTGAAAATACTTGAATTTCAATTTATTACACTACATAATTAAGAATGATATTTGAAAGGTTATAAGTATTTTAATATAAAATCACATTTTTAATTTTTCATGTAGTGACATAGATATTACGTGTGCTAACTGCAAAGAATAATAAAAAAGGAAAATATTTTTTCCCTATTGTACTTTCTGGAACATAAAAAAACAATTGTCAGAATTTCCAGGAAGTTCAAGTTAAAATTTACTGGTTCAGTAAGTTGATATAAGACTTGCATTACAATGGGAGATGGGGTTAGTCTGAATCTAGTGGAAAAGGAGAAATGTCAAACTTTGTCACACATCTCACTAGTAATTTTGACTTCGTTAGCTAATTTTAAACATTTTTGCAGATCAATACACATTTTGGCTATGTAAGTACAAGCTTTGGGGAAAAAAAAATGTAGCAAGCTTTGGAATTTGTGAACGTCTTCAATAGCTTTGATTTATTGACTAATCAATAGTTGACCAGGGTAGCCCAGCCAGTCCCGAAAAGCTATCTGTGGTAAAGCACTGTGATTAAAACAAGAGAAAATGTAAACAAAAAACTTTAAAATGTTGAGACCGGTGTATAAAAAAAGCAGATAAGACAGCTACTATTTCTAACTCTTTGAAAGTCATATTTTTAGGAACACCTAAACCATCACGGGCTATGCACACTTACTTCAAAATATGTAGCAATATTGCAAATTCCTTAAAAGTGTACCTCTGAAAGAATTATGTGCAATTGTATAATAAGTTTCCAGGAAAACTTTTAATAACCATCTGTACTCCCATAAAACATTTTCAAATTCTCTGAATCCTCATCCTAAAAACTGAGAACTAACATTTACTCTTCTATTTAATGTTTTTATATGTTTACTACCTTTTTAATATTTTTCATAGATGCATTGTTTGCATACTGGAACAAGGCTACAAAATCTGAACTCATGGATTTTTTCACAATTACAGAGTAAGTTCTTGCTAAAATGCTCATAAAATTATACAATTCACTTTGCTTTTAAAATCATCAGTGTGAATTTAAGGGTGTGTATATTATACATTCCTTATTTGAAAGTCTCAGTTTACAAGTTTATAAAAAATAGCTTTAGAAAAGTGTTTTGCCTTTAGAAAAGGAACCTCATTGTTATTTTCTTGGTATCAAGAGGCCTAAAAAATTCTTTTTTTGGCCAAAGGGAAAGATTTGGGCTTTGTTGATCTTATTTTAGCTCTCATACACATTTTTCTAAATATGGGTGTGTATAATGTTAGGTTATCTCCTTGTTTCGATTCTTTGCATGTTGCTTGTCCTGGATTGCAGTTTGCTCCGGAAATGGCTGTACCTCATTTCATGTAATGAAGTTTAGCCTGTGACAGTTCAGGTTAAACATTACTCTTCTATAAATATTAAATAATATAAATCCATTCAAAATGAAGGCTATCAGCTCTGTGTTTACAGTTTTCTAGGGTGTTCTGTTCTTTCACCTTTTGACTCTTTACTGGCTGTTTTGATTCAGCTTTGGAATGGGTGTGCTCTGGCGGCACACTTGTTTGCCTTTTGATATTAATCCCAGTTTGCCCAAAATAGGAACCATAAATGACTGGCTTCAAAGAAGCTATATCTTGCTTTTCTTGGCTTGGAGAATGGAAGGGTATTTTAAGGGTGGGAGAAATTAAGATCTGTGAGGCAGCAGTATGAAAGTCAAACACAAATAATAGCTGAATGATTCCAGCATACATAAATTTTAAATTGTTTTCCATGATGCTTCTCTGTCTTATGTGTTTTCTACAGAGTATGCTTACACCAGTTCCAATACATGGGAAAACGATATATAGCCAGGTACTGTGTGGAATTTAAATGTAATGGTCTTGTCTGCTAAGAATAATAGTGTGAACAATATTGTTTGAATCTCTATTGCAAATGAATTGTACGGTGATTATTGCGAAATAATACATAACAATTTGAAGTAAGTAGCTGCTTACTGTATTATCAAATCTGTGTCCTAGCTGAAAATCGGATATCTCTTTAAGAATAATTGGAGTGTGTTCTAAGTTTTTGTAATAAAATATTCTCAAATACATCTGGTAAATGCTGTACTTTTACAGCATATATATATATATATATTTCATTATAATGAAGTCTTTTGGGAAGAATTATCCTGTGATTTAATGTATTCTACATTCACTTGAGATTTAACACCTATGTCAGCTGAAATATTTTAGAAATTTTATGTAAAAAATATTTTTACTGAAAGATTAATAGTAAACATTCCAAAGGTACAGGTTTTTGTTTGATTATTTTTTAGTTTTTTTGGTGTTTTTTTTTTTCATTGTTGTTGTTGTTCTTTAAGTCAAAAGACTGAATATACCTGTATGCTTTCATTTTCTTTAGGAGGAAATCTGTGGGTATCAGAAAATTCTACTGAATTATTTAAACATCTTTGGATATTTTTTATGTGAAATAGTTTTATAACAGACTAAAAGATAGTAGACTATTTACACATCTTACTGTGCTTGACATGGCGATGCTATTATAATTAAACTTGTGGTCTTTAAGAACCGGCCTCTTGAACTCAGGGAGAAAGTTGTTGCTGACTTTGGCCAGTAAAGGATTCTGACTAAGATGTTAGCTTTTTAATTTTTAGTTTAGATTTAATAGCATGTGAATCTCTTTCTACAAACAAGAAGCTTTAGACCACCTTTGTGGGTATTTTTCAGGAGAAATGTTCTCACACTTAAAATAATTAAAAAAGGCTGAATCTGGCTATGTTAAGGTTTTGACTGTTGAAAGCATCAATGAACTTCAAACTCTGGATTTACAAGATTTGGCAATTTTTAGTTTTCAAAAATGCATTTAACTAGTTTATAGAGAAGACTGCCACACTACCTTTTTGTTGACTGATCGCTTAATCTGTGTTGCATGTTATGCTCGAGTAATTAAACTAAATAAACCATTTTGTGTGCCGCAGAGGTGTTGAACTCTCCCAATAAGCATAGTTTTCCAACCTTTCACATTGTCATTACACCGAAGTATGTGACAGTCAATGCACACACTCTTAAAATGCACAAGTAACAGTAAAAGGGAGCAGGGAATTGTATAATTCAAGCACTGGTTTTTATTTTTCATCAGCTCTGGTGGTGGTACACAGTAGGAAGTTAGCCTGTACTGATTGCTAACACAGATCACTTTTCTGTTTTCTTCACTTGATTGCTGCAAGTTTAACAAAGTATATGGCTCTTCTCCCTTCCTGCTTGGGTAAGATGTACATGATAATACCTCAGTTAATTCATACTCTTCTATTGCATGTAATCTTTCTAATATTAGCTGTGTGTCCTTCTAACTTTTTTCTAAATTTTGTACAGTCAAAAGATTTCAGTTTTGAGTTCTGAATATTTTCAGAATATTCATATTCTCTAGCATTTCTGTTCTCAGAAGCTCTGAAGTAAATTGATTTCAAGAGCAACTGGCTGTGTGCTTTTGCTTTCATGCCTTGAGATTTTTTAAAAAAGAGTTTGCTGTGATATGTCTAAGCTACCTATTTTAGATTTATAAATACAACAGCAAATAGGTTGCATTACAAATCTTTCTATAAAACTTCTTGTGCTGTAATTGCTTAACTAACGCTTCCTATGCTGCTGCAGTTTGACATATCTAACTTTTGCTTCTATCCCATTTCACCCATCTTGCAGGAACCAGGAGGGGTTGGGATCCATAGTTCATGATCGAAAATCTCAGACATTGCCTGTTTCCCGTAGCAGAACAGGAATGATGCATGCCAGATTACAGCAGCTGAGCAGCCTGGATAACTCTCTCACTTTTAACCACAGTAAGTTTCATGACAACGTAACATTCATCATCCTCAGCAGTACCACAACACCAGAGACAGGACACAGAGCCACAACCAGTGCATTTCAATAACTTTTATTGTTCTAGGTCAAACAAGTAGCTGGAATCAATCAATGGTCTGTTCCCTGCTTTACAATAGAACAGTCAACACTGGACGATGCCATAACATGGAGCATGGTTAACTCGGCATATTCATAACTCACATAAAGCAGCATGTTCTGTAATTGTATTTTAATCTTTTTTCTTTTTTATTTATACTTGAACTTCATGCCTTGCATAGTTACAGCATTTATATGTTTCTGCATATTGGCTTCATTACTTTCTTTTTTTCCCAGTTGATCTTCTAAATTTAATCTTAATTTAATGGAATTAAATTAAAATATGCACTTTGACCGTATCTCCATGTTTTGACATGACATCCACCAAGGAGAAAAGTTACTAGAATTTCTGTGAAGAGTGTGAAGCCCATGATCTAGTATGTTTGGAAGTGAAAAATATATCCAATAATGAAGTGATTTTTCTGTTTTCAGTGTGAGAAAGATATCAAGTATTCTTGGAATTTCTGTAGACAATGGTAAGATTTAAACAGGTTGAAGTCAGCTTGTGTAAGACTGTGTATTGAAAAGTAAATCTGCTTATGCCCTATCTTTTTAAATATGCTGCTCTTAAATTGCAAGTTATGCTGTGTGTAAAATATTTTGAAGTATCATTTTTAAACTTTGAGCCTCAAAAAGCAATAAAATAGATTGACTAATCCAGCAAAATGCAGCACTATTACTGAACAAAATTACACGTAAACCTATCATATGTGTTAACTATGTGCTCCTTGTATTTATCCCTGTCTTTTCCAACACATACATTACTGTCTGCAGGTACTTAAAGCCTTTTAACTCATTACCTGTAATGTAAAACAACAGTTGACTTAGTTGCTTAAGAGTTACCATGTAGTATACTGGAAAAATTAAGAAGGGTTTTCTGTGTTATAAACACATTCTCTCACCTTCTTTAATAATAGATAAATAAATGACAGTATTTTTAGAATTAAAATTAGGAGAAAATTGTGGAGCAGTCCTGTAAGTAGCAGTACTATTGCTGTATCATACTGATTTCTATGGGTTTTTGAATAGATAAAAGAAAGAATTTTTACACCATGTGACTCTGCACATTCACTGTGATGAAATACTTTCGGTGGAGAAATATTGACATTAAAAATGGGCCCTGTGTGGAAGCAGAGTGCCCATTTCCAGTACTTAGCAAAGTTCACTGAACTTGAAGAGTGAGAACTAAAGGATTTTAATAAACACGTGCCTGTATTAAAAAGATATTGTCCGTATTTTTCCATCTAGAACATATGAGGTTATCAGGGAAGGGTTATCACTCAGAAAACTCTGAATAAAATAAGAACAACTTTTTAGTATTGGATACCGAATGAGTATGAGGCTGGTACTCTTTGTATTGACCAATCTTTTTATAAGGCCAAAATATGTTGGTATAAACGCCATATGAAATTAGTTTTTATATATTTGGTTCTTCTTCACTATCATTCAGTTTTGCATAGTATTCAGTCTGGATCATGTATCCAAGATAGTGCTCTGAACTCTAATAAATCATTCAGGTATCCTATATAGGATACATACAATAAGGATCTATCTGATGGAAGTAGTTATTTTACTTGTTCTTATAATCATGATCCTTTGGCAAAGCGGTTGCCTGTAAACGTTAATATCTTCATTAACTTAATTATCTCCAGTACATTATGAGAGAAGCTTGGCCAATATGAAGTATTTCGAATTTTTGAAACATCTCATTGTAGTCCAGCAGGAAGGTAGATTTATGGAGATGGAGGTGGCAATGCACTAACAGCAATGCACTAATATTTTGAACTATGAGAGAGATTCTCTCATCTGTAATAGCAGTATACAATTACTGTCTACCGTGTAGCTGTTTGAGATGATCCCTTTTTCACAATTTTTAGGTGTTTTTAAATCCAGTTATTCTGCATTAGTTTAAATGTACAGATCATATGCAAGTATTTGTCTGTCTTGGTCAACTAGATCAACCTAGTCAATTAGATCATTTAGGTAAACCTAAAGGTAACCAGAAGGTGCTTTGAAAAAAAGATTACTCTTTGAATTTCTTTAAGGAACAGAACACTTTTACTTGGAGAAAAAGTATATGAAAATTAAATAGCTGTTGTGCTAACACTTGTTTCCAAATGAAGCCTGTCATTACAAAAGTGAAGGAAACGACTGGATTGTAGCTATTAAAAAAAAAGAAAAAAAAGAAAAAAAAAAGTTTGTGGGAGGAGGGGAGAGGTAGAAACAGAAAGAATGTAAAAGCTTTTAAGAAAGAGATATATACTTACTAGAAAAAAAAATCTATTAATCCACAGAAACTGGTGGTTATTTAGCTCCTTTCCAATGTTTGGGAGAGCTATAAAACTGGCTGAAAATTCATATTCTTCTACAATCTTCTACAGATTTTTTTTTTCCCCCTACAGTGTAGAATTTCTACTTGCTTGCTTGGATTTTGAACTTCATGTTTTAGTTTTTAAAAACAGAAACAAATTCCAAAAGATGACTCTCCTTTTAAACTTGTGTATTGCACTACATCTGCTTAGTGTGGATCAGGCAGGAAAAAACCTGTGAACAAGGATGCATGCTTAAGCTGGGAAGCAGAGATTGTGCAGAAACAAGTGCCCAAGTGTTAATATAAAACAGTGCCCTTTCTTCTTTTCTTAGGCTCAGAGGTTTATGATGTGCTTTTCAGTGCTTTAGCAGTGCCACAGTGACTGTAAATCTAATGTGCCAATATCATCTGGACCAAATTTGCATAAAGCAACCGGCACATATTTGACAATTTTGCTTCTGAATGTTCAACATATAATGCTTCAGCATTATTTATCTTTTTTTAATTAATTAAATAAGATTTGGAACTAAATGCAATCAAATATTTTGATCAAATCTGGAGTTATCTCGTGGTAGTTGCTACATACCGGAATTAATTATTTGGGTCTTTGACTACAATCTCATTAGCCATTATTACATTCTTCTAGTTCTTAGTGTGTTGTATTTTTATAATGATTGATTATGAGGTGGTTATGAGATCTATAAATTGCCAATACATATTTCCAGCTGTAACTCCATCCTACTGTAATACTTAGTTTAGGTACATAGCTATATACATGCATATGAAACATCAGACAATTAAGATTTTAATCGCTGTTCAGTGCTTCTGTTATTAACATATTTTTCTTCTCTTTCTTTATGTATTTCATAATCTTATATAAGTCTACTATAAAAATTATGTATGTGCACATACCTGAAAAGTATTTTAAATGCATATAAAGTATTATATTGAATATACACTTTTGTCAAACTTTTTCCATTTTGTTAAACTTTCCCTAGAACAACATGCCTTTTGCAAATGAGAAATGTTTCAGTATTTCAAATATTTATATTTTCTTTGAAATTTCTGTAGGCTATGGCCATTCAGATGCAGATGTTCTTCACCAGTCTTTACTTGAAGCAAATATTGCCACGGAAGTTTGCCTTACAATTCTGGATACTTTATCATTATTCACAACAGCTTTTAAGGTTTGTCCTTCACTTGATGTTACATGTCTTGTAATTATCTTTCAGAAAAATTACTTTGAGAAATATTTCAAAGTTTATATTTCTTACTGCACAGTAGTATGGAATTGCATTTTTTATCATTTCTAGTATTTAAGTTTTAACATAAATATTTCATGGTTGTATTATTTAGTAGCTGATAACCTGTCAAAGCAAAATGCGTTGCCTTTGGTGAAATACTGCACACAGACACTCCTCCTTCATGGAAAGATGCAGGATTATTGTCTTAAGAAAAGCTTCCACACCTGATTCATGCAACTTAAAACCAGAGTTAAATCCATTTTATTTTAATTTAGTGCATGTTTTTAACTTGCATGCCTAAAGGGTGACAATAACACGTAAAAGAGAGTCTATATTGATCAACAGTAATCTGTTGGAAACTCTTTACACATCCTATTTTTTTTCTATAAACATTTCCTAGAGACTCCAGTGTGTAGCTAAGAGTATTGATACAACTATTTTTAAAGGCTTTTTGGTGTGATAGATGTGCTATATAGCAAGACCTAAGTTGTGCTTCACCATATGCTTCACCACTCTTTAAAAGTAATTAATAATTTGTTGTCTTTTTCTGTAACTTATTTTTTCCTCTCTGTGAGCTACGTTGTTAGTTGTATCTGTGGCTGTAGCTTTCCTGTGTAATCTTTTCTGGAAGTGTCTAGTGTCATCTGCTTGGCAAACCCCTCCTATTTGCTTTCCTTCAACATTCACAAACAGTTGTCGGTAAAGGTATAAAGAACAAGAATGACAGCTCTAGCTTATGTTTCCCATAACAATATCAATGGACCTCTTTGAATGCAGGTCCGTCCTTATCTGAAGATTAGAAATTGGTTCTTTAATGTAGTTGCAAAAAAGTTAGCTTATTTATAATGACATTCCTTTACTAGTAGCTTAATTAGATAGTGCTTAGGGCCAGTTCTGTCCATAGGCTTCATGATAGAATCAAAAATGAAGATACTTAGTTTTACCTTAGTTTAACTCAGTTTTAAAAAGCAAGAACAGTGCTCACTGAACATTTAGGTAACAGCTAACATTTGGAATGGTAGTGTGTCAAGATTGTCTTTTCTGTAATGTGTTTGGAAAGGAGGTAGCATGCCAGAATATACCAGTTGATGTGCAGATGCACTAAAACATATGTACGACCTATCTGCTTCCTTCAGGCATAATCAGCATATTAAGTGGCAGGGCAGTTTTCAGCATGCTTTTTAACGTAAGGCCTCCTTTTCAACTTCTTTAGTATTGAGGACACCTGAAATGTAGAGGACTATGCTGCAACTCTGTAACCTGTATCTTCTTAGAAGACATATGCAGTTAGGCATCTCTTTCATGTTTGGGAAAACTTGAGGTACACTACAAGAGAGCAGGTCTATTCTAGGCCTTAAGTACCTACGTTAACATTTTTAAAAAGATTTATTGAATTAATATTTCCTTTAAAGTTACCTGAGATAGTAACCTTGGTTCTTGATATAGATAAAACTCTGAAAAGTAACCAATGTATTCATCCTTAAGAGCCGTTTCAGTTTCAGGACAGTAAGGGAAGAGACTGAGTAGGTGGGGCTGAGTTTTAGGGAAGAGAGAGGCTTAGGGGATTGTAAGAGACACTGCCATGAGAAAACTCTTCAGTCTGATCTGCTACAGCCAGCATAACTCATGTGTGTTAGTCCTTGAGGTGTGCCTCTCAAAGAACTGCTACTAGTTACTGATTTAATTAACAGCTGTTAAAATTAGGTTATCACTGTTTTGTAAGTCTACATAGAAGCCAACACATTCGTTACAGAGTAAGGTTAATGAAATATTTGAAATATCTGATTAACATTTAGATTTGCATTATTAAACATTGTGATATTATTGTGCAGATTGTTTTTGATTTCTTGCTTGCCTTAAGCAAAAGCATTTTAGATGATCTGTGTATAGTTTGAGAGTTCTACAAAAGTGTTGTAATACAGAACTTCTAAATTCTCACTGTCAATTTAAAGAATCAACTACTGGCTGATCATGGGCATAATCCACTGATGAAAAAAGTATTTGATGTATACCTCTGCTTCCTTCAAAAGAACCAGTCAGAAACAGCATTGAAAAATGTCTTCATAGCTCTGAGAGCACTTATTTTTAAGGTAAGAAGTTTTGTAGTAGTTGATATTATGAATTATATTATGTTACCTAAAGAAACAGACAAATAACTGAATATCATAACATATTTCATAAAAGTTTAAGAACTAAAATTGCAAACTGAATTTGGTGAATAAAGACTGTCATGATCCAAGAACAGGAGATGGTCATTCTTTGAATTATTGTAAAAAAAAAACATTGTGTGCTGTGAACTACTGTAATTGTTTGATTTTTTTTTTCTTTTGAAAATACTATTTTTTTTTAAAAATAGTATATTTCTTATTTTTCTTGACACATTTTATCAACTTATGAACTTTGATAACTTTTCTCTTCTGCTTTTTCCTCAGTTTCCTTCTACATTTTATGAAGGCAGAGCTGATATGTGTTCTGCATTGTGCTATGAAATTCTTAAGTATTGTAACTCCAAATTGAGCTCAATTCGTACTGAAGCTTCACAACTACTTTACTTCTTAATGAGAAATAATTTTGATTACACAGGGAAGAAGTCTTTTGTTCGGACACATCTGCAAGTTAGTGTGTTTTATTTTTCTTTTGTGTTTTCAGTGGTTGGGTTGTCTGTGCTTGTAGATGTACAGTTGCATGGGATTGTGACATCCTGTGAAACAGAACCATAAGAAAGATGATTTTGGATTCAAGTGAGGCCAATACTATTCAAAGTTAAGAAGGATGACATGACACGACATGTTAAGAAGTTAAGAAGATTTTGCTGACAGTACAGGAGAATAGAAACAGTTCAGTGATCTTGTGTTTTCTAAGAAATGCAGCTATTTATTTGTGAGCAGAAAGTTTTCTGTTCTGTAAATATTACTTTGTGAAATACCATTCTTTCTTATGTATGGGGAGGAAAGAAATGCAGCAGCAAGTACCTGAAGATCTCAAACAAAACAGAAATACGCAGAAAAGTTGTGTGTTTCTTCCTTGTATGAACCATGACTAGTTCATTTAAACAGACATTTTTTACACCAGAGGATACCTACACAAACTGGTTTCTGATAACATTGTTGTTAGATTTTTTTTTTCAAAAATTTATATATCAAGTACAATTTTATTTCAGGAAATAATCTTTCAATTAAAAAGAACAAAATCTCTTTTGTGATTGCTTACATTTTTAGCTTATTTCATAAAATGTGCACTAACAAGATGTTTGTTTCTTTCAAGGTTATTATTTCAGTGAGCCAGTTAATTGCTGATGTTGTTGGAATTGGAGGAACTAGATTTCAGCAGTCCCTCTCCATCATCAATAATTGTGCCAATAGCGACAGGATTATCAAGGTCTGTTTTGATTCTTCTTTACATATTGTGGAAAGGCTACTTGGAAACAGTTTAATAGTGTCTTTTGAAATAATTTCAACTTTTTATTGTGCAGAAAATAGAAAATGAAAATAGTTACTTAGCTTTTCCCTTTTTTTAGCATACTACATTCCCTTCTGATGTTAAGGATTTAACAAAGCGTATCCGTACAGTACTGATGGCTACAGCTCAGATGAAGGAGCATGAGAATGACCCAGAAATGCTTGTGGACCTCCAGTATAGTTTGGCAAAATCTTATGCTAGTACACCCGAACTAAGGAAGACATGGTTAGACAGCATGGCAAGGATTCATGTTAAAAATGGGGATCTTTCAGAGGTAAGCGAATAAAATTGAACTATATTAGCTTCCCAATAAACTTAACTTTCTTGAAATTCAAAATACTATGTGTAGTTGTGAGTGTGCAATACAGTAAGTATTTTGAGTTGAATTTTGATTTGTTAGTAGATTAACCTCAATGGTGAAGTTTTTATGCTGCTTAAGTATATCTGTAAGTCATTCCTGATAGTTAAGGTAAGGCTTATGTTTAACTACTAGAGCTGATAGGCAACTATGCCAGTAATCCTCAATAGAAACAGTGGAAGAGGCAGATTTCATTTAAAAAAGAAAAATCTTTTAGTTATGAACTGCTAAAACACTTTAAAAGCCACTCTTTATGTTTTCCTGCAGCCAACTTTACATGATTAGCTAATTCATACAGCTTACTATTAAAAAAAAGTACTTGGCTATTGTTCAGTGTAATTTTATCTGATTTCACCATGCTAATAGAATATGTATTTTTAGGGAAAAGGGGCTGGTGGGAGAGGGGCTTTTTGTCTTGATGAGATGTATTTTCAACAGCATACAGAATGATTTCTGTATTTTTGGAAGTTTGTGCCGTCTGAGAGCAAATACTGTTTAATCACGTCACTGAATGCCAAAAAAGTGACATGACTGGCATCATGTGAGAAAATGTGTCCTAGTATTCTTTTATCTATTTGTCTATTCTTTTATCTATATGGTGACAATGAAGAGGGAATATACAATACTTTATCTGTTATTAGCTTGTATTTTGAAAGGAAGCATCTTATGTTTTTGCTGGTTTTCAAGTCTATTCTCTCAGAAGACAAATTCCTTCAAATTCTCTATATAGGTTAAATCTCTGCTTCTGCCGCTCTCAAATGGGTCTGTCTCCAGGTTTTCTACCTCTTTACTGCACTTTTTTAATTACACCTTACACAATACATCTCAGAGACTTGCCACTTTTTCCTACAGGATGGAATTATTAACATAATTTGTAATACACAGTCACTCTCGGATTTTCTACTGTTGCTATCCTTACTACTTAATACTCCCGTGGAAAAAGTTACCATTTTGCATAAATGAAATGAAAAATTCTTAAACAGATAAACTTCTTCTGCATAATAGAGAAAAAAGGAAAGTGTAAGAAGTTATCTCAGCACCTTAAGTTGCTTTTAGTTGTTCTGTTACAACTGTAATTTCTAACGTTTTCTTCCGATTTCTGTTTTAGGCAGCAATGTGCTATGTCCACGTAGCAGCACTAGTTGCAGAATATCTCACACGAAAAGGTATGATTCTGAAATCTTACTTCAGTGTTTGTATCCTGCATTATAGTTACAAAGCAGCAGCAATTAGCTTGTCTGAAGGAGATGCAGGCAGAAGTGTTCATCGGGGAAAACATTCTGACTTAACTGGAACACGTATTCACATATTTAACAGCGCACTTGCTGCTTAAGTGGAAGCATTCTCCATGAAAGTAAAGCAAGCTTTTGGGGAAAGTAAAAATTTGCACTTTACACCACAGTTGCTAAGAGCTGAAGCCAGACCCCTTCTAAGCAGCCTTGTCAGTAAGTATTCTTGTTCAATGTTCAATGAATGTAGGGAAATCTGCCATTGCACGAGTAGTGGAAATAAATCCATACAGATCATCAACTGTTGAGCTGATTATATTGATGCTCAGAATACTTTGCTTGTCTTACTGTTATATGTCAGCAGCTGGCTTCAGAAAAAGAACTGGAATGATCCTTGGTACAGTTTTAAATTGAGTCACAATGAAGCTGGAATTACTAGAGCAGGCTGGAGGGAGGGGAAAGATAGTTTGCACTCTGAACACATGTCCTGAAAGACACACAGAAGGAACAAAAAAAAAGTTATCTTGTAGACCTGTGCATTTGCTTCCTTTTCAACTGCTGCACAAAAGCAAAAGCAGAGTGTTCTGTGGATGTTAAATGCTTCGAAGCAAGTCTGCTTACAAAACGTTAGCTCAGCATCATAATCTTAACAGATTTTTGACAGTTTCTCCTAGAGAATCTAGAGAATATTCTGGGAAGTTTCTTTATAAATTCCATGTAATCTTCTATTTTCTCATAATCCTCACTGGGAACTTTAAGACTTTGGATCCTATAGATAAAGCGATGGTGGAAAACTGAACTGCAGTCTAGGTTGTTATATCTTTTTCCACACCGAATAACAAATAACTGGTGATTTTTTTTGTTTGTTTTATGTTTTTTTAAGCTGCTGTTCAGAAATTATTTCCTCTCGGTAGCACGGAGTGCCAAACTTCTCCCTGTGATATTTCTAGGGGAAAACAAAGCTATCCAGAGATAGCCCACATATTAGGTTTTAGGAGGCTTTTTAAAACCTGGTTATACTTTATTGATAATATGAACTCTAGGGTTTTCATCACATAGTAGGAGTCTGGATTTTTTTATCATTATTATTATTGACTTGGTTTAAAGTGTATTTAAATATATCTGCTGCCCCATCTATCATCACAAAATGGTCTCACACTTTTCTAGTGGACAAAAGTGTTTTGCTGATATTAGATAAATATGTATATTTTTCTTTTTCAAACACAGGCATGTTTAGGCAAGGCTGTACAGCCTTCAGAGTAATCACACCTAATATAGATGAAGAAGCTTCAATGATGGAGGATGTTGGAATGCAAGATGTCCACTTCAATGAAGTAAGTGAACACAATAATGTTAGAGTGGATGCACATTAAAAAAAAGAGGCAATTTAGCTTTCCAAGCTTTCTGTTTCACTCTTGAAGCTGACCGATATGGCTAATACGACGTGATATCAGTGTTTGCTTAGCCATATTCCTATCTTAGTACAGAAATAAAAAAACATATGTGAGCTATTTTTCTGTTGAGGTTTACTTTGTATATGGTAAATCTGTATGGCACTTTGACTGTGCAGGCTGAGTCTATATTAACAGATTTAGTAGGAATACATGAAAAAATCAGTGGTGCAAGTCTGGGTCTGGAGCTAGGGTTTCCTGTGTTTTGCTCCCAAGTCTGGTACTGCTTTGCTCTATAGTTTTAAGACAAATTTTTGACCTGCCTTTTTTCCTGGGAAGACAAAAGAGAATTACTTCGAATGAAAACTGTAGTGATTTTCATTTCCAAAAATATCTACTAATCCATTGCTGTGATGATAATGTGCTGTATTCCTAAAACTTCCAATTCTCCTGATGCAGTGTGGAATATAGCGTATTTCTAAAAGCAAAATGCAAGTTGCTCTGAATAAATCAAGAGTTGTTTTCTTTCTCACTGCTCTCAATAGTTTTTTTTTTTAATGTAAACCTCATCAGTATATACTTCTACTGCTGAAAATGTTTGTCAGAGCTGAATTTTTGCGTCTTTTTTCATTTTTAGTGTCTTTTTTCGTGATTATGTGTGTACCTACTCTCTGCAAAAAGAACAGGCTGCTTTTTCTGAGTCACTGAACCCTGCCCAATTTCATTTCCATCTGTCAATATTTCCATGGAACAGAAGTAGCCAAGAATGAAATATAAGCGTGTAAAGTTTGCAAAGGGATTAAAACTTGCCAAAATTCATTTTTGTCTGCGTGCACTTCACTTTATCTGCAGGAGATTTAAGACTAACTGGTTAAATACTAAAAAAAAAAAAAAAAATTACTGTTTTTCAAATAATTTGTTATGCTTCATCCCAGGAAGAATAATAGGAAAAAATGTTTTTTAATAATCTAAAAATAATGGATAAATTAAGATGACTAGAATCTTACAGAAGTACTTCAGAACAGTAATTGCTGCAGAGCAATATGATGCTTTGATGGGAATTCTTCCTGCATATGTTAACATGAAGATCACATGGCAATTCTGTCTTAGAACTTGGGATTTTCCTGGATGCTATTTGCTTCAGAGTCCCTCTCCCAAACAGTACTTAGAAGTAATTGAGAGGGCTGATCTCCTTCCATGTTTCTAAATGGGATGCAGCCTTTTTTATATTCTCCATGTAGTGTCTTTCTAATTTAACTGAAGTCTACCTTAAGTCAGGACTCTTGGTAGTTTTGTATTTTAAAGAAGTTACTTCTCAGGCCAGGGTTATTGCAATGATTCATTTCCTAAACTAGCCAGCCTAAAAACAAAGATTTGTTTTGATTTTTGATGAAGTTGTGTGCATTTTGCTATGATTTTTTTTACCCAAACAGCTTATTCCGTAGCATAAGCAGAATTTTTCTTGCAAAACTAAGGTCTTCTGGGTGTTAGAGATTACACAGCAAAAGCCTGGCACCAGTAATCATTTCCATCCTAGCTTTTGCTCTTTAAACAGTCGATCTGTGAGCAATCTGAACCGTAGCCAACAGATCAGTGTCAGGTGCCAGATCCCACATAGAATAACACTTTGAAACAAGTTAACTCAGGTTCATCTTTTTTTCCAAAATATAATTCAAAATACATTTCCATCACAGATATTAAGCCAATATTTACCTTCTTATTTATTTCTTTCAGTTGCTTGTTAGTTGTGACTTTCCATGAGAGGGTTTACCCTAATTTATCCCCAAATCTATAAATGAAAGTGCTATTTCACAGCACTTTCCGCAAAAAGGAGCCTGTTTTGTAAAGCTTCAGCCTTCCCACAGGAAAAATAATGTAGATTTTCAGATGCCAGAAAACAATCCTCTCTTCTATGTCTGTGTTCTAGCTACACAGTAAAAACTATGGCACAATCCCAAACAGGAAGGATGATTTTTGTTCCTGTAAAGCAGAATCCATAAAATTCATAATGTTTATCTCTTCATTCCATGTGAATACCATGGTAAGGGTATTTTGTAGTATAATATTACTCCAGGGGAAACCGTTCCACAGTCAGAAAACACATTCAAATTGTATCACTTACACTTTCTTAGATGTGTAACTTGGTCTTAGTCAAGGAAATTTTTATTCCAGTGACATTATACATTAAAAAAAAACACAGTTGGACTTTGTCGTCTGACCAAATGTATACACTGTAAACAGAATCTTGAGCAAGATCATCTGTCACTTAACTTGTTTTTTTTCCTCACTCTTAACAGTTTCTCAGTTTCAAAAGGAGTAAGAGGAGAATTTATTAAATAAAAAACAATCAGAGTATTTGCATCTCTCTGCTAGTTCTTTTTGATGAGAAAAGAATTATTTTGTACCAGGTCATTAGTATGATTCTTCCAGACAGGAAAAAGATGACCGTAAGTGCAAGCAATAGGTTCCAGTACAAAGGGAAACCATCCAGGTTTAAATTAGTGCATATCTTAAAGGCTAATCTTTATTCTCTCTAAAAGAGAGTTTTTGTAACAAAGTTATTCTCCTTGGAAGCTGAGCGTGTTGGCACCCAAAGACCCCGGGCGAATTTAAGCATTTGCCAAGTGCCATCTGCCACTGCTGCTGCTGGGGAGGAGGGCAGGGAGTAGGGGCAGGCACTGCCCTGGCAGGGAGATGCTGCACGTGAGCCCCCAGGGTTTGCCCAGTATGGTTTCACACTTCCCGTGAGGCAAGCTTTTCTTGCTGATGGTCAGCTTCTGGTACTTGTGTATGTACATCAAATGTGTTGAACAACAGTTTTGTTCTGAGAATCTGATAATCAAATTGCATAGAATGAATTCAAGTATACAATATTTGATAGGTAAACATGCACTATAAAGCTAGTTTTAGACTTTATATAGTTTGACCCTCTTATCCCCGAGTCATAAATGAGTAAATATTCAACTAGGTCTTTCATTTCACAATGAATATCAGTAAATGGTTGGCATGGTAGGGTTAAAAGTTTCTTCTCGAGTATATCAAGATGAATAAGGCTTTGTTCTGTCTAATAAAAATGCAACAATAGTTAGTAACCTTTAAAAACTGATATGTTGGGAAGCTGAAAGACATTTTCTGTAGTATGGGTATGGACAGCAACAGGTTCAAAAGCGCTTTGGAGCTCTAAAACATATTACTCCCTTCTGCCATATCACTAAAAAAGCAGCATTAAAAAATGATACAGTAAAAATATGATCTGGCCATCTTGCCACTATCTTAAAGTACTGATATACTTGCAATTGTGTAAATCTAGTAAGTGAAAATACTCTTTGCCATTATATCCTATGGCAGGCAATCCCTGCTTGATGGACTTACTAGCAAGGATAGAATGTTATTTGGAAATAATTTTTTTCTATTTTTGTGTTGTACTGTAAGCAGACACTTTGTTTTTAGGAGAAGGAACATGTATTTCAGGGAAACACATTTATTCTACAATGATATCTGCAAAATCAAAAGATGCTGGCATTGTAACGGTGCTCTTAAGTACAGTTTGATTCAATATACTGAAGCTCTTTAATAAAAACAGAAGTAGGTACCAACATGCAAGAGCCTTTAAGTATGCTGATAGGGTGTATTGTTCAAGTATTGATGCTCCAACCGATACATTCAACATGAGCAGCAATCCAGCTCATGGAATGATGCATGCCTTCAGCAAGGTGTGTGCATGGGACCCAGGGGAGGGGAAATGACTGACATGCTGGACATCAGAGCTGCTGTTACAGGACTTCACACAGAAGGAATGTATGACAGAAATCTCATAAATGCAGAGTCCTGCATCTGGGAATAAGTCACCCAAGGCATCAGTACAGGCTGGGAACTGACTGGCTGGGCAGTGGCTCTGCAGGAAAAGCCCTGGGAGCATTCTGAGAAGAGCTCAAATGGAAATCAGAGGTGCTCTCTTGTGGCAGTAGAAGCCAACTGCATTCCAGCTTGCACTGTCTACTTGGCAGTCGCAGAAGTGGTTTTTTTCCCCACTTGCTCAGCAGTTGTGAGGCCCTCTCGAGAAACCTGTGCCCAGCATTTCCTTCTCCCACTCACGAGCAGTATCAACCAACCAGAAGGAGTCAAACTACCCAGGTAGTTGGGAAAAAACAGCCTTTGGTTAGATTGCATAGCGAAAGAACATGAGGAAATGTTCTGACTGCAAGGCCGGGGGGAAAAGAAACCTTCCCCGTAAGGGTGGTCAAGCATTGAGCTGGGTAGCCCAGAAAGGTGGTGCAATGTCCATCCCTGGAGATCCTTATAACCCAGCAAGCTGAACCCTGTGCAGCTTGATCCAGCTTGGAGCTAGCCCTGCTTTTTTGTAAGGACTTGGGCTAGGTTACCTACAGAGGTACCTACAGAGGTTGCCCACAGAGATACCTTCCAGTCTTAATCATTTTATGATTCTAGATTACTCTCGAAATCAGTTCAAAACTATGCGTAACATAGTTCTGATATATATCTGTTATCCCTTTACCTATGTGAAAACTGAGTTTTGTATTTTACTTTGTAAATCCATGGAAAAATGCAACATACTCATTGGAAGCTAGTGTTCTTTATCTTAACAATATTGTCCTGTTTAGAATAGGTAAATGTTTAAAAAAAAGTTTTCGTTACAGCTCTGTAAGTGATTATGCATGTTATACTAAGACTATAGATGCAGAATAGTCTTAGGCAGTACTTGAGCTTCATGATTTTAAATACACTTCTTGGCACACAGTAAAAAAACAATTTCAAGTATTAAATAAGCATATACTGCATTGTATTGTACAAAGTGATTTTAATACTTTTGATGGAGGAGAACACAGAATTTAGATGGAGAGGAGCAAAGACAGCTTTCTGCACTAAAGAAAGGTTTTCAAACAATGCAAGTGTTCAAAAGAGAACACTGGTATTGGTGCAGAATAACTATATGCACAATTAATTCTCATTTCTAAATATGATATCCACATGATTACTTTGCCATCTGTCTGGTAAAAGAATAGTACAAATCAGAATGATAATACAGCTTCAGATATAGCTGTTAAGTGAATAAGATGCAGATGGTTTGTGAGAAACATAGAGAAGGAATTCTTAAGCCAGAAGAGTGATTTAAACAGAGTGAGCTCCTGAAAATGACTGACAAGTCTTGCCATAATAGCTTAAAATTCTAAAAAAATCTCTTGGGATATGTGTTTGGCAGTGGCTTTAAGCTAATAGACCTTGTACATGAGGCAGTAATATTTTTTTTGCTAGAAGAGTGGTTTCTTGTTTTTGGCTCCCTTTAGGCCCTTTTAGATTTCTCAGCTTCTATCAATGTTGTTATATGCCATTTTAGTTTAGGATCACATATAGAAATTTCAGCTGGCACACCTTAACAGTTGCTCTCAGTATAGATTTTGGTAGTGTATTATTGTGTTGGTTCAGAATTATTAGAGCCAAGTGTTCTGTTCAGTGACCTTTTTAAGGTGATGCTCTTTGTGATGAAAAAAAAAAAAAAAAAACCCCACTTTGAAGAAACATGTAGCAAGATAAGACAACTTTGGGTCCTCATCTACACGTCACTTGTAGACCACAGAAATCAAGAGTAAAAAAAAATGCTGTATGCAGTAAATGCAAAATGTACATGTGTACAGTCAGAACAATTTATTTGTTTCCTTTTGGCACTATGTAATCGACACAGTAATTTTAAACCACCGTGTGTAGATAATTTTTTTTGAGACATGCTCTTTTTCCTGGAGAGAATTTCCATGTAATTATTGGGCATGCTTTTCACAAGCAATGAATTGTTTTTGTTTTTCAAATGTGTATCCAATCTAGGATGTGCTCATGGAATTGTTGGAGCAGTGTGCTGATGGCCTGTGGAAGGCAGAACGTTATGAACTGATTGCTGACATATATAAACTTATAATTCCCATTTATGAAAAACGGCGAGATTTTGAGGTACTGAATCTATTCTAAGAATACTCAAGGGAGGGCATAAAGAAACCCCAGGAGTTCTACTACATCATACATTGTGCCCCCAGAGTAAAATATATTTGAAATTGTAACTGAAAAGGAAATTATTGAAATTTTGATTTTAAAATATATAAAATATTTTCTTGCATTATAAATAATATTTAAGGTTTTCACTCTGATACACAAGCTAAACCCATTATGGATGTTTTATAAAGTATTCTTTTCAATTGGTATTAACCATAAGGACATTATTCATAATGAGTGTCAGAGTATTCTGCTTGATATGTTATCTAATGTTTTTTTTCTGTTAATTGTAGAGACTCGCCCATCTGTATGACACTCTTCATCGAGCATACAGTAAAGTGACAGAAGTAATGCACACAGGCAAGAGACTGCTGGGAACTTATTTCAGAGTCGCCTTCTTTGGACAGGTGAGTATTGTCTAAGTATCGTTTCTTTGTGGTATGCAGTAAGAAGAAAAAAGTCTATTTTGGAAGATGTGCTGTTTCAAAGCCCATATTGATAACCAAGACATGGAAAGCACAGGAAATATGTTAATTAGAAAACATAAACAGAATTGCTTATTATGTTTAATCAATCCCAATGCAGTTTCTTCTTTATCTTCCTCAGTAAATTTTTTGTTTTTTTCCTTTTCCTTTTTTTATTTACTCTCTTAAGGCAGCGGTAAGTTCTCTATAATGTCAGTTCTCAGCAATGTTTTGACTCCACGTCTTTAGTGCTGCAGTGTGATTTGCAAGACTGCTTCCTAGATTGCTCTGCATTTGTAGCCATTGCAATTCAAAAAATAACATTAAGTTCCATGTAGAGAATAAATCACTTTTTTTTTTTTTTCTCCTGTGCATCAGTATTGCATGCTTCAAAAAATGTTCTGGCTGTGTAAATAGACAGCTGCACATGCTCTAGTATATGTTTACACTGCATATCTATCAATATATCACATAGTAACTAAGTTAATACACTTTCTACATGCATAGCCCAGTTGTTAATTGTCCAGCTGAGCATGAATACTCTGAGCAGTAGTATAACTTTACATGTATTTTGTTGTCTTTTATAACTTTATAGCAATACCAGTTTACAGACAGTGAAACAGATGTTGAGGTAATTACAGTAACCGCTTACAAAGCAAGCGATGCAGTAAAATCTACTGCATTTTGGCTTAGTTTGATGTGGGTATTTTTGTCAGTCTAGCCTGTGTTTATACATGATCTGTTGTGCTTTTCTATTTTGTCTGTTTCATTTTATGACAAAAATATTTCATTTCTGGTCTCAAACATAAACTCAGACATGGCTTCTTGTTTTAAACAAAATACCTGTTTCACTTTCCATGTGCTCACTGTTGAATTAAAAACAAATGATTTGTGTGCTGAAAATAAACAAGATTGTAGTAGTATAGTACAGCATAAAATTAAGAACTCTGAATAAATGAAGCTTCATTTTCTGGAACTAAATTTGTATTACTATACAAAGACAATTTTCATGTAATTTTTATGTAAGTTATTGTCTGAATGCTCAGCTATGAACCAGATAGTCCTGCTGGGCAGTGAGATTTCTCTTTTGGAAAGTGAAACAGTGCTGAAAATTCACTTTTAAATAAAAGTGACAATTTTTTTATCTCAAAGGCGTGGCACACCATAAAATTAGAACAGACCTTTTAAAATTGTAAGCTTGTATGCTTCCATTACCTTTCACTCATTCTGTAGTAGATAATTATGTTTTTCTGTCTTTTTATTCCCTTAGGAAAATGTTTTTACATAGATTTTAATTTCTGTTTATTTACTTTTGCTTGAAACCTGATGTTAAATGTTTACATTTGCTTTGAACCACAACCATTATTTTCATCTCAATCATGCCCAATATTTTTTCAAGATTTTGATTACTTTGTTTTTTTACAGGGATTCTTTGAGGATGAAGATGGCAAGGAGTATATTTATAAAGAACCTAAACTGACTCCTCTTTCAGAAATTTCTCAAAGACTGCAAAAACTCTACTCTGACAAATTTGGATCTGAAAATGTAAAGATGATCCAGGATTCTGGCAAAGTACGATTTTTGTTCTTTCCAAAAGAATTCTCATATATAGCTTTCTTTAATGGATCTATCTGAAATATTTTGGCATCGCTATCCTTTGTTCATTTGGTACAAACATGCATGTCTAAAACTCTGCTAGTTAAAGGACACAAGAGAGATATCATCTTCTATTATGTTTGAGATTAAGAAGGCTAAAGACATAAAGATTAATTTTCAGAGCGTCACCTCTATTAAAATACCATTTTAATGCTGTCAAATGTTCTTGTTATCCTTTGCCCATCTCTGAGCCTGTTCAATTTTACAAGTGCTTGACTGGTGGAAACAGTTGTTCTCCTGAAGTTATCTGGTAAAATCTAGGAGCAGATAGCAATTTTGCCAGTATGGAATTAGGTCTAGCTAAAGTCTCCCAAGACCCTCATGCACTGTCCTCTTTTAACTTGTGACATGGTGACATGGCTCATATTCATCCAGTTGCAGAAACAAAATGAACTAGTTTGCAGTTCTGAAAAGTGAAGCCTTCAATATTCCTTTATTTTTTTTCTGGTAAATTTTGTGGGACCCATATAGGATGTCTTAGCTGGGCAGCCAGAAATAGAGCGTTGCCTTCTGGAGATGCTATATTAGAGTATTTAAAATGTAAATTTGTATTTTTAGTTAACTTTTTATATCTGACTAACAATTTTTGATTTCCAATCACCTTTTTTATTAGCCATCATGAAGGGCAAGTATTTGTTTCTGAATTTCTATTTCTGTGACTTTTTCCAGAAATCTAGTATTAAACCATGTTACCGGCATAGGTAAAATTACATATGATGTTTTGTTTATAGCTCTGCATACAGCAAATAATGTAAATAGTAGCATTAAAAAAAATGCATGCATCTATGTTGTCATCTTGTAATACTTAAAAATTGAAATCAAAGCAATCCCATGAGAACATTAATATTGGTTCTTTTTCTAGTAATTTATAAGATAAGAGACTGAATTCAACTCCTGCAGGTTGTGTGACTGCAAATAAGTTTACTTTATTCCAATGTAACTATTTCTTGTCCTATTCCTAAGGTAAATCCTAGGGATTTAGATTCGAAATATGCCTATATTCAAGTTACTCATGTAATTCCCTACTTCGAAGAAAAAGAGTTGCAAGAAAGAAAAACAGATTTTGAAAGGTCTCATAACATTCGTCGTTTTATGTTTGAGATGCCCTTTACTCAGACTGGTAAAAGACAAGGAGGAGTGGAAGAACAGTGTAAACGACGGACTATTTTGACAGGTACCTGTTTTGTGGAATCTGCCATTTAAATGGCAGCAAACATCTGCTTTGTTTATTTTTATACTTAATTCTTGATACTATTTCTTTCTTACAAGTGTATTTTTCAGAAAATTGTTTTAAGAATTTCACATTTGACTTGGAAATTACAATATTTGTAAAATATAATAAAAATAAGTTAGAAAAAATCTTTAAAATGAGTACACACTTAGGAGTCGTCTTCAGTGACATGCAAACACACTTAGAAATGATATTTTGAAAGTCGTGATGTATTTCTTGATCACTTAAGCTTTGGAAAAAAAGACTAAAATCTCATATTTGAATAGGCTTTAACTTGTCCTCACTTCAAAAATAATTTTACTTTTTAATAATGAAATGTGTGGGTCTCTTCCCTCTCTTTCCTACGCTCACTTTTTTGCTATTATTTTGCTATTATTTTGCTATTATTTTGCTTTTTTTTGCTATTATTAAAAATAGTGATTTTATTGTAGCGATTTTCAGCAGCCTTACAGCCTTTGAAAATTAAAAAGGCCACAGTGGTTCTCTTGATTTAAAAAGATCTGGAAGAACTTGAATGCAGGTCCTCGTTTGATTCCCAGTTCTATTCCATTGTAACTTTGGATAAACTGTGCTTTAGGTTCCTTTTTATTTTTTTTTTAGCTTTAGAAGGGTTATGCTACCTATCTTCCTCCCCATAGGCTCAAACCTCAAAGATGTTTAATTCACTGATACAAAACATTTTGGCAGTTTATACAGTCTTTGGTGGTATTTTTGTACGCCATAAAAAACAGGTTTTGTGAAATAACACGTTATCATAGAATCATTAAGGTTGGAAGGGACCTCTAGAGCTCATCTAGTCCAACCCCCCTGCACACGCAGGGACCCCTAGAGCACGTGGCACAGGGTGGTGTCCAGGCGGGTTTGGAAGATCTCCAGAGAAGGAGACTCCACCACCTCTCTGGGCAGCCTGTGCCAGGGCTCTGTCATTCTCACTGTCAAGAAATTCTTTCTTAAAGTTCCTGTGGGACTTTTGATGCTTCCATTTGTGGCCGTTTCCTCTAGTCCAATCAGTGGCCAGTTTTCAGAGTAGCCATTTTTAGGGTTATGCCCGAAATGAAAGTAGCAGAATTAATTCAGATAATATCATTCTGTTCTGTTTGGGTACTTTTGTTTTGCTACCTTTATAATATCACTTAAAATATATTTTATAGTTCTCAAAACTCAGTTTTCTGATTAACTTCTTCACAGGATAGCCCGCATAGAATGCCTTTGGTCTGTAATCTTCCAGAGTTGCTATACTGGAGTCTAGTTTTCCTTTTTATTTTTTATTTTATTTTATTTTTAAGGCCAGTTTATCTCTAATAAAAGCATGGGCATATATCATTATATTAATACAGCAATAAAAGCAGTTTAAACAAATGATTTTATCATATGAACTAATACTAATATCTTGCGCTTTTTTTTTTTTTTAGTTCTTCTCCTTTTTGAGATATGTGCATTATAAGCACATATCTTTTTATAGTTCTTTTTACAATTCTCATATGAATTGTAGTTCTAGTAGTTCTAGTTGTAATAATAATAATATTTTATCATTTTAGTAATGTGGGTAATGCTATAATACTTTTTCAATATGTTGTCCCCACTATGTAGCATTTTATGAAATCAAGTGAGAAATGACACATGTGATATATGTTTTTCTTTCTCCACATAAAATTGCATGGAAATATACATTGCTTTAAAAAGGCCTTATTCTAACTCTGTAAATGTCACTTCTGTCCATAGCTATACATTGTTTCCCATATGTGAAGAAGCGCATTCCTGTAATGTACCAACACCATACTGATTTAAACCCAATTGAAGTAGCCATTGATGAAATGAGTAAAAAGGTTGCAGAACTCAGGCAGCTTTGCTCTTCAGCTGAAGTAGATATGATCAAATTGCAGCTGAAGCTCCAAGGAAGTGTTAGTGTTCAGGTAAGACTCTATAGTTGGCAATTTTACTTGTTTCTGACCTTGGAAAATTATATAAACAGCAATTCTATCCTTAGTTTCTCTTCTATATATTTAGCATTGGAAATGTGCTCAACATATAAAGTTATTTTTGGAGTAGGAAAAACTGTTCAATCTTTACATTGATCTTTTTTGGCAGTTATATGAAGATAGGTCCAATTGGATTTAACATGGTCATTATTGCTTTCTTGCAAGATCACTAGAGAGCTGAAGAGGCAGTGCCAAAATATAGGAAGAGGATAATAGAAGAAAAATTCACCGTGCAAAAATTTGGGTTTGCCGAAGGAAGGCAAGAACCAAATGTAATAGAAAGAAGCAATCAGATTCCTCAGGGTAGGATACAGATAGTGATCACAGCATATGCAATGGTAAAATGAATTTGACAAATTCATATCAAAGGCACGGTAAACACAAGGGTGAGAAGGGAGAGGCTTCCTTCCCTTAATACAAAAGAGTAACAGGAGCTTTCTTCTGTGAGAATATACTTTAAAGTTATTAGAATCAGAACATGAGTTGAAAATAGCTGAATCCACTTTAAATTTCTGCTAGTTGGTGCAGAATTTTCAGCGTAGAAGAGTATTTCCAATAGATGAGCAGACCAAACACTAGTCACCTTGGCTCTGTTTGTTTCTTTGTTTCCCTTCCTAATTTCATAAATATCTATAATTTGCAATGTTAGAAGTTAATTTATCTTATTGCCTCATCTTTGAAGTGATATGTGCCAAGTAATGTTCATACAAAGTGCTGTCCTTCCCTTACATTTCAACTCCAACAGTTGTTCAGCTTTTTTGAAATCAAGGTATCCAAAGAAAAGCAGATCAGATATAAATTTGCAGTATCTATTATTGCTGAGACAGTATGGTTAGACAGAGAACTTGCTTTATTTTGTAATCTTCATTGTTTTTTAGGTTAATGCTGGTCCATTAGCATATGCAAGAGCTTTCTTAGATGACACAAACACCAAAAGATATCCAGACAATAAAGTGAAACTACTGAAGGAAGTTTTTAGGTATATACATATATTTAATTTTTTAAGTTTTGATCTATATATTTATTTAATTAAGATGGTAAAATTCTTTTATTTTAACTTTAATCATGCTCTGAGTACATTAAAAAAATAGTATTTTGAATTACTCTTTCAGAGTAAATCAGTTCTCCCCAATGCTTGAGTTTTTTTATTATTATTATCTTACATAAATCCAGGCAATTTGTCGAAGCTTGTGGACATGCTCTGGGTGTAAATGAACGACTTATAAAGGAAGATCAGTTGGAATACCAAGAAGAAATGAAGGCTAATTACAGAGAAATGGCAAAAGAGCTTTCTGAAATAATGCATGAACAGGTACGTGCTAAGATTAAATTATAAATCCAGCAACATTCAGAGGAGACAAAGAAAAATATCCCACAAAAATCCCACTAAGAAAAATATGTATTATGTTTTACATTAAGCGCTCTCACTGTTTGGGGTTTTATTCCTATTCATATTTAATCACATCATGGAATTCTCTAACTTCATCAATGTTTACATCTGTGGATTGCCTTCTGAGGCTTCTTGACCTTCAGAATTAAGTCTTCCTTGGCAGGAAAATAAGTCTAGCTGGCACCACCTCCAAACTCTCAAGAGAACAAGATGTAAGAATATGCATCTGGGAGCTATCGCTGCTGACTTCAGAGACAAAGTTAACCATCCCCAGGAAGACAGGAAGAGCTAAAAGTTGATGCTTAATGCCTGCCTTGAAGATTTTCTTTATTACTTCAGGCTCAGTTTCTTTTATTGACTGTTATTTCTGTAATCTTCTCCCAAAGCCATACAATGGTTCATAGTTCTTAACCTTCAAGATAGGTATATCTGAGTCACAAGGAATACTTGTGTTTTCTGATAATATATCACATTAAAACTAAATACTTCTCTGAGACTTTCTGAGATGCTGGACTTCAGCCTCCTCTATTTCAGGGTAGGAACCAATGCATCCCAGTCTAGATGAACAGCTGATACAAAGAGGAGCTCTCTGTTTCCCTTGTCCCTATTAATGACTTTACTTTGCAACCAAACAATGTAAAATAGTGCACTTGAGACCCACCTGAGGCCTGCAGTGCAGCTGAGCGCCAGATTGTCAAGGAACGGGGCTATAGAAAAGCTTGTAATGCCTGAAACTTCAAGAGTAAGTCAAATAGTCCACAAGGAAACAAAGAAGGGGCAAACAACTGAATCCCTTAGTGAGTAGCATATGAACATACAGCCAGGGCTGCAGTAGTGTGCTCTTATCCGAGCACAATATTTATTCCTACAAATGTAATTTGGGTATAAATAAGTTAATGAAAGCACACTACATAAAAAGTAGACTGATCACTTCTCAGAAGGTTTGGCATCATGACAACCTTCACTGAAATCTTTAAAATGTCACATTTATGTGATACTGACTGGCATATTTGGAAATAAAGCTTTGCACAATGTTTTTCCTAAAGTCATTGCAAAACCTTAGATGCCTTACAATAGTGTCGTATTTAAATGGTTACAAACGCTTTGCTATGAAGAATATTTTATAGAAAATATTCTTAACGGACTTCTCTTTTTTTTCCTCTGCTGCTTGCAAACATGGTCAGATGGGATGGTAATCAATTTTCTTTATTTCTGCTGTTAGCTTGTTTAATTTTGTATAATTCCTTTTATCTAAGGGTTAATGTTTATTTTCATTACAAAAATTGTACCTACTTCAGAACAAATTTTTGCTTTCTTTACTCATAATATAGCTAGGAGTAGTCGTTTCCACAGTCACCTTTTACAAGTCTACAGCTGTCATCTAAGAAAATGCTCTCACACGTACGGTGAGGTAGAATTTTGAGTCTTTTGAAAGGAAGGAATCTGGTTCTGTTCAGCGATGAGATGATTTCTAGTGCCAAAACCTCACCTAGGACCCACATGGCTGATAGGTCTGACATTTCTAATGTTAACATCAGTAAATTTATAGCTGTTGAGAATCAAGGGGATGTTGTGTAATCAGCTTATGTCAATTTTATAATTTTATGTTCGTGTTATCTTGGTAAATTTATGCTTTTTATTTTAAGATTACCCCTGTTGAAGAAAAGACCAGTGTAATGCCTAATTCGCTACACATTTTCAACGCCATAAGTGGAACACCAACAAGCACAACAGTTCATGGGATGCCCAGCTCTTCATCGGTTGCATGATAGTTTTGTAAAGGAAAGTACTTTATTTTGTTTTGTTTTTTTTCTAAGTCTGTGGATTTGCTTCATTGTTTGCAAACTCAGGATGAATTTGAAGCTAAATGTGGGGCACGTGCAAGCTGTGTAATGCATATAGAAGTCTGAGCACTCTTAAATCTCGGGGCAAGCAGTGATAAGCTAGTAGCAGTTACTGGTAATAGTCTTTTAGAGTAAGCAAAGGGGGGTGCACTTGTGTTTTTTTAATTCTGCTAGTAACATTTAAAAGCATTCACGATGTCATCGCAGAAGTGCGTGTTGGGCAATTTAAAAAGCGGAAGTTAATTTCTCTTTTTCATTAGAAAGTATTATTAAAATAAATTGCACATTATAAAAATCATTGTGGGATGTAATTTTGCAGATATGTAACATTCAGATGTTCTTTTTGTGTATGGCACAGAGATGGATTCCAAGGACAAGAACTATTTTAAGATGACAGAGACACTAGTTTTATGGGTTTAATGGAACTGACAACTGTAGGTTTTGTACCATTTGCAAATTGTTGTGCTTTATTTTATACCTTGTTGCATTTTGGAAGTACATGAGCTTAAATCTTATTAAACAACTAAATACAACCAAAGGTCTGTATTAATGAACACCAAGTTATACTAAGATATCAGTAGTAGTAAATTGCTTTGTACATATTGTTTGTTAATACAGTCCATACATTCTGTACATAAATGTATTACATTTCTAAGCATTTTTTAATATTCATACCAGCTCTTAGTCTTCTGCTTTCTGTTTATTGTGAAAATTTGCTCATTCCAAGTACATGCAGATTTTTCAGTCCATTTATTCCTGTATATAAATAAGTGCAATATAAGGATGTATACAGTCTTTGCTATGTTAGGTTTATATGCAGTTATTAAAAAACAAAAATTTAAAAAAACTTTTTTTGCCAAAGCAATGAGTATGTAATTGGTGATCATAGTTACTGTGGTAAATGGTGGTATAATTTAAAGCTTTTCCCATATTCTTTTAAGACATTAATTTAGTAATTTTATATTTGGGGGAAATAAAGGTTTTTAATTTTATTTAACTGGAAACACTGTCCTGCTGTAATTAAACATTCTGTACTACATCTGTATTAAAAGTAAAAAAGTAGTAACTTTTCCTGCTCTGTGTCCTGGTTTTTATTTGGGATTTGTAACTGAAATTAGGGGAAAGACCCTGAAATATCAAAGCTTGATCAGAAAATTGGCTTTTTGCAACCAAAGGCTCACAAGGGCCTTGATATTGATTGACTTTCGTATGTCTCTTTATGATGTCTGTGAAGGTCACCATTTTAGCCCCTTTTAAAAATTTCAGTTGTGGCTTTTTTAAATGTTATTATGTCGCACGTACAATGAGTTATGTAAAGCCATTTAGACTCTAAAGATCCTTCTCAACAGCAGATGAATTTGTTTAAAGTATAGCTATAGTTGTTAAGCAGATTTTCTCTTTCAGCTTAAAAGTAATAGGTGTTTATTTTGTGCTAGTAGAGCATTTTCTGCCTAGGGAGGAGTTCTATATTTTATTCCTCTCTGTGCAAAATTCGGTAGTTTTTTCTGTAAGAACAAAGTTTAATTGAAGCTGATAAAGCGTGTTGGAAATGCTACACCTTGCTTAGTCAATACATCCTGTGACCGATGATAAAACCCACCCAGAGTCTTGCTGTGGTTGTGGGATTCTGTCTTGCTGTTTGATTTACACTAAGAAGGACTAGCTAGTTGGAAAGAAAAGAGGAGGAGACTGAAAGGATGTAGATAATTTTTCACCACAAGTCCTTAGGCCAGCACCTCTTTGTGCATGCGCCCTGGTTGTGCTGCTGCTGTTGTAGTTCCGGGGATTGGGTGATACGAAACCCCATGTGGTTGTGGCTAAGCGTCACCAGCAACTGTGTGGAGAATCTCCCCTTCTACTGGACGTTGCCATATGTCTTCGCTATTTATTTCCCCAGACCCTGGATGATGCCGCCAGGGCCTGCACAATTACCCATTTAGTAGAGTTGGGTGTGAATGCAGCAAATGGATGACTGTTTTTCAGTTACTTCCTCTAAAGCGTCTCCCTCTCTGTCCTCTGTCTCTCTCTCTCTCTCTCCAGATTCCTTGACGCTGGATAACTGGCAGCTGGTGATCTTTGTAGCTGCTGCTTTATAATCTCTTCTATGTTTCTCCCTGTGATATGAGGTTGCCAAAAATGTGGAGGTTGAATTTGAGAAATTAAGATCTTGACAATTAGGAATAAAATTGACAGAGCCGGAGCTGAGCTCTTTACTGAAGGCTCATATGTGAAAATAAATATTCTTTTAAGTTAGTTTAGTTACTGTTTAATATTTCAAGAATAGATATAAATTTTAACCAACTTTTCACTCACATGTAAACTTCAAATGAACAGAAATTAAAATTTATATCGTTTTCAAGAGAGTGAGAAAAACACAAGTCCACTTGGGAACACTATTGAATAAATAAATTTGAGCTGGCACGTAGGGCTTTAAAAAATGGAAATTTGAAGCCCAGAGAGAATATGAACATAAATTGAGTGTATCTTTCATGCTATTCAACATTATTAGCTACCAAGAAAGAGCTGAAACTTTTCATAGAGCCATTAGGGAACAAGTCATCTTTTTCAATTGCTTGATTTGCAAATAGAGCAGATAAGACGTTCTCAAGGGCAT
The DNA here is from genome assembly GCA_003342815.1 of Eudromia elegans. Lineage (NCBI taxonomy): Eukaryota > Metazoa > Chordata > Aves > Tinamiformes > Tinamidae > Eudromia > Eudromia elegans. The sequence continues at coordinate 1,505,739 of PTEX01000073.1, read as the reverse complement.
GCAGATAACTGGAAGAAAAGAACCTTAGTTAATCAAAACTCTTCAATTTATTGCTCACACCACCTTTCTCAGAGTTCCTTAAGTGCTGTTGTTTAATGGGAGACAAATAAAGAGTAATATTAAATTTCATGAAGTTTTAGTAGCCACTTTAAATTGCACATAAGAGGCCAAAACCCTTTTTTTAATCAGTCTAATAAAGGGGCAAATGGGCAGTATAACTGCCTTGGCTTTTAAAAGGCCTGTGACAGAATAAGAAAGCTCTGTTCATCCATGAGCAACCTATTAAGGTTTTCTTTCGGAGTCCTTAAAACTTTATTCTCTCATCATCATCCATGATGGACCTTTGTCCCACCTAGATAATTGGAGATTGTTAAAGATACTTTCATGACAGTATGCTAGCAGACTGTAAAATAATGCTTGAGACATGCTAGTGTGCCTAGACTGATTGTGACTGACATTTAAAACCAACCAAAAAAAAGCAGCGTGATAAAAATAACAACTTGCTTGAGAAGGATGAAACAGGGGAGACCCTGCCCTAAGAGATGTTGTTAGCAGTTTTGGAGATTCTGGTACCTGGGAAGCGTGCGATCTGTCGCAGAATTGAAGCCAGGTAACGTGCCCGCTGCTAAAGCACGAGGCGAGCACGTTGGCAGCAGCCCGTTACAGCTCCGAAGAGGGCACTTTGGTGGTGGGAGGCAGGAGAAAGTTGTCTCATTTTGAGACATGTGTTTGAAGTATCACACAGCCAATAGTGATGCGTAATTTTTCACTGGCTTTTAGGAAACCATCGTATCTGACAATACACTTTTATTTTGGATTTGAGATTGTTCTAATTAAATAATTACCGTACTTGATGTTGGTGATCAAAGCTTGACTACATTTTTTACAGACCAAGAGACTAAATCCTAAAGTGAGGTTTATACTTTCAGAAAAGGAGTAAACCGCTATAGCTTGTTAATTAAAATAAAGAGATAACGATTAAGAGCTCTTTTTAAAAAAACTTAACCAGATGGCCATAATGCTATTCTGCCAAGACAGGAGGCACTTTTCCAGTTCACTGAGAAACTGAGGATAAAAAAAAACCCCACAGTCAATATTTTCCTTAGTGAAAATAAAGAAAGAAGTGAAAGTAGGACGAAGATCAAGTTCCCTAACAATTTTATATACTTCAATTTATAAATTAAATTTGTTTGTTTTATCTTTAGAAACTGTCAGGAAAGCATAGTTTTTACACAAAGACAATGAAATATTTTAGAACTCACTTGTAATCCAAAAGGAAGTTTATTTTGTTTGGGTATTCTTTACCTGCAGGCTTAAAATTTGGCAACAATTGTAGTAAGAAAGATTGCTAGTGTGCTGATGTTTCTTTAAAGTAGATCTCAAGAGTACAGAAATATCAGAAGAATGTTCATGTGATTTTCAGGAAAAAAAAAATGAGCTTTTTTCAGTGAAAGTGGTGTGAAACGGCACACTGGAATGTCTAATAGGATTCACATAACAAAGAACCAAAGATAGGCTTTTGTAGGAAATAACTGTGGAAAAACAGACATCCTTATTCTTTATAAAAACTATAAATGTGCAGGGTGTTGTGTAGTTTATGTCCAGTGGCGTGTGACTGTGACAAGCTCGATGCAAGATCACAAGGCGAGAGGATTTTTTGTTTTATACAAAACAGATCTCAGTCAGTCACGTTTGCTCGCTCACAGACACCCACACGCTGATGAGCCCTGAGATGTGTGTGTCCCAACGTCTGGCCAGGCTGCCCAGGGTTTGGCTTGGGTTTCATATAGAAGATCACAGACTCACAGAGAGATTGAGGTGGGAAGGGGCCTCTAGAGACCATCTAGTCCAACCTCCTGCTCCAGCAAGGACACCCAGAGCACAGGGCACAGGGCGGCATCCAGGTGGGTCTGTAGTAAACACGGCAGTGCCACCTCTGTTGGCCTGCCCTTTAATCCTCAATATAAGTCATTGTGATGGCACTTAGGTTCTTTCCTGACAATGACAAACTTTTTCAGACAGATATTTATGTCTTTCGGTTATTACAAGGTGATCTTTGCCCTTAATCTGCTTGCTTCATCATCCGTAAGCCATAGGTTGTCTCCTGTGATTCCTCATGTGGGAATCTTTACGGCTGCAATCGGTCTTCCTGCACAAAGCAACAGGAATGGCACCTGCTCTAACCTTGCTGCCATCCTCCTGTTACCAGGGGCAGGTCTTCTGCTGACAAGTCATCCTACTGTGGCCTTATCAGCTCAAGCCTTCTGGTCTTGATGTGAATGACACATTCCTTAGTGTTTATGAGGTTGATTGCAGTTAATCATGTTCTGGATTATCAATACATGCTGTTCTCCCTTTGCTCTTTTTTTTTCTCCCCTCCACTTTTCACACAGTTGTTGTCATTCCTCGTAGGTAACGGCTCCGGAGCGGAGGCTCGCGCCGTGGGACCCTTCCGAGCGGAGCTAGGTGGGCGGCCAGCAGCCGCGTAGCGCAGTGCCCGCCCCCGAGCAGGGAGAGCGAGGCACCCCCAGCCCCAGCGGCGCTGACGCAGCGGGGGCGGAGCCGGCCGGGCAAGGCGGCCCGAGCCGCCCCCAGGGCGCGAGGC
>PTEX01000073.1:1472324-1499644 GCA_003342815.1 Eudromia elegans | reverse complement strand
GGTCAGTCCTTGGTCCGGTCCTGTTCAATTTATTCATTAACGACCTGGATGAAGGGATGGAGTGCTCCCTCAGCAAGTTTGCTGATGATACTAAGCTGGGAGGAATAGCTGACAGCCCTGAGGGCTGCGCTGCCATCCAGAGGGACCTGGACAGACTGGACAGCTGGGCGGCGAGTAACCTCATGAAGTTCAACAAGGGCAAGTGCAGGGTCCTGCACCTGGGGAGGAGTAACCCCAGGCACCAGGACAGATTAGGGGCTGACCTGCTGGAAAGCAGCTCCACGGAGAGGGATTTGGGAGTCCTGGTTAACAATAAGTTGACCATGAGGCAGCAATGTGCCCTCGTGGCCAAGAAGGCCAATGGGATCCTGGGGTGCATTAAGTAGAGCATCTCCAGCAGGTCGAGGGAGGTGATTCTGCCTCTCTACTCAGCCCTGATGAGGCCGCACCTCGAGTACTGTGTGCAGTTCTGGGCTCCCCAGTGCAGGAGGGATGTGGAGCTGCTGGAGAGAGTCCAGCGCAGGGCTACAAAGATGATTAGGAGTCTGGAACATCTGCCCTACGAGCCAAGGGTTGAGAGAGCTGGACCTCTTCAGCCTGAAGAAGGCTGAGAGGGAACTTGATCAGTGTGTATAAGTACCTCAAGGGAGGGAGCGAGGAGGGTGGTGCAGGCCTCTTCTCGGTGGTGGCCAGCCATAGGACTAGAGGAAATGGTCACAAATTGGAGCATCAAAAGTTCCACAGGAATTTAAGAAAGAATTTCTTAACAGTGAGGGTGACAGAGCACTGGAACAGGCTGCCCAGAGAGGTGGTGGAGTCTCCTTCTCTGGAGATCTTCCAAACCCGCCTGGACACCACCCTGTGCCACGTGCTCTAGGAGACCCTGCGTATGCAGCAGAGTTGGACTAGATGACCTCTAGAGGTCCCTTCCAACCTTAAGCATTCTGTGATTCTATGATTAATGCTTAGTTTAAGCTAATGTTTCTGTGACAGCTAGTGCAGTGTCACACGATAGTCCAAGCAGGCCTTTGTAACAGAGCATGTGTCGAACTTCTAAGGTACAGTCTGGCAACTGCTTTCAGAGACCATTAATGAAAGTCAAGTGGAGATGCTTTTTAGCTGAGCTACAATGCCACAAGATATTGCTACTATAAAACAATTTCATTGGTAACATAGAAACGAAACAAACAACAAAGGGCACTGACAATTTAAAATATATGAAAACAAACGTAAGAGACTGCTCTGAGACATGACCTGCTCCGAACTAGGCCCTCTAACCATTGCAGGTGACCATAAAGGAAAAGACATGATGAGTAAGTGTACAAACAAGTTATCTCTTAGAAAACACTAATACTGTAAATGATTTAAGGCTTTTCATGAACACACAGCTTGCTTAAACTAATTCTGAGGTAAGGTAGTAGTGCAAGAAGTGGATGTGAACCGTGTTACTTCCTGCCCCAGCACTTGTGAAGGCCACTGTGAAAATCTCATGCAGTTCTGGGACTCATGTTTTAAAAAGAGCTGTGGTTTAGTATGAAAGTCACAAAAGAAAAATGTTTTTGAGGGATGGAGAAGGTTTCTGTGATGTGAGGTGGGCCATGGGATGGATTGAAAACTGGCTGAACAGCAGAGCTCAGTGATCAGTGGTGCCAAGTCTAGTTGGGGGCCTGTAGCTGGGGTTTGTCACCGGGCTCGGTGCTGGGTCCTGTCCTGCTCACCTTGCAGGGCCCTGTGTAGAGGGACGAGCGCACCCTCAGCAAGGCTGCTACAGAGCCAGGGGCTGTGTTGCCCTTCAGGGGCACCTTGGCAGGGAAGACAAGACATATTGCTACTCCACCCAGCAAAGAGCTGCTAAGGTGGTTAATGGACTGAAGCATCTTTTAGCAAGCTGGGACTGTTCCGCTGAAAGAAGAGAAGCCTTGAGGGGAATATTGACAATGTGTGTAGTATCTGAAGGGAAGGCATGAAGTGGGTGGGGCCAGGCTCTTCTGAGCAGTACTGAAGGACAGAACAAGAGGCAGTGGACACCAACTGAAACACGTGAACTGCTGTCTGAACTTAAGGAAAAAATTCTTCACTAGGAGAGTAACTGAGCACTTGGAAAGGTTGCCCAGAGATATCTTTGTCCTTAAGAGATATTCAGAAGCCATGTGGACAGGATCCTGGGCAACATGCTTTAGATGGTCTTGCTGGAGCAGGTGAATTGGACTAGAGAATCTGTAGAGGGCCCTCCCATCCCCCACCATTCTGTGATTCTGTGACAGTCTGGAGAGAGGGACAGAGAGGAGCCTCTTGGGGTTCAACAAGGGCAAGTGCAGGGGCCTGCACCTGAGCAGGAATAACCCCAGGCACCAGGACAGGCAGGGGGCTGAGCTGCTGAAAAGCAGCTCTGTGGAGAAAGGCCTTGGAGCCCTAGTGAGCAGCAGGCTGACCATGACCCGCAGTGTCCCCCTGTCTCCAGGAAGGCCAGTGGTGTCCTGGGCTGTGTCATGAGGAGCCTTGCCGGTAGGTCGGGCCGGTGATCCTCTCCTCTGCTCATCACTGCTGAGACACCCCTGTAGGGCTGGACCAGTGCAGTCTGAGAGAGAGAGGGAGCTGCTGGGCTCAGGTCCAGAGCCCAAGATGCTGAAGGGACTGAAGCATCGATCATACAAGGAAAGGCTGAGGGAGCTGGAACTCTTCTGCTTGGAGAGGGCTTAGGGGCATCTTCATGCGTGTAAATATGTGAAGACGAAGCGTAGAGACGTTTGAGTGAGGGTCTTTTCAGTGATGCCCAGTGACAGGATGAGAGGTAATGAGCACAACTGAAACACAGGAAGGGCCATCTGAACATAAAGAAAAGTTCTTTTTTTTTTTTTTTTTTTTTTTTCCCACTATAAGGGTGACTGAGCACTGAAACAGATTGCCCAGAGAGGGTGTGGGGATCTCAGTCCTTGGAGATACTGAAAAGGTGACCTGCTTGAGGAGAGAGGTTGGTGACTAGAGCATGTGGGGAGAACTGATCGTCTCTAGAGGTGGCTTCCAGCCTCAACCATCTGTGAGACAGTGAGATCTGGGGGACAGTGTTTTGACTAAGTACCAAACTGAAAGGGACCTGAATACAAAAGAACATGCTGGATGCTACAAGGCTTTTTCAGTGTGCCTGAGGAAGATATTACAGGGATTGGAAGCTGAAACCAGGAAGCTTCTCATTAGAAATTCAAAACAGACTTTTAATCCTCTTTAAGCATGACACTGAACTGCCCTTGATTGTGGTGAATTCTTAAGGTTTTGACATCTTTTGTCAAATCTTCTGTACAGTAAGTTGACATTTACTTTCTCCTATAATTCAAGAGTAACCTATCATATTAAGGCAGGCCTTATGCAATAGCTGAGAGGTAATGGTTTCCTAAATTCTGAAGCTAAATCATGAAAAATGGTATGAAATTATTAGGCTGTTTTTAGCCAATGTAAGTTAATAGCAGCCTATGCAATTTTGTAGCTGTTTTATAAAACTATTCTGAAAAGAGCTGAAGTTTGCAGTTTCTATCAGTGCTCACACAGCAATTTCAGGAAGCAGCAGCCTCACTGGATCTTCATTCAGGACAGAGTGTTGCTGCTTGTTAGAAAGCCTTTAGCTACCAGATTTCAGTCAGTTATTGGTCATGGCAGAAGCTAGTGAAGCAATGAACAGGTAATTCTGCCACATTTCTAGTGTTCAAAGAGATTACCTGAAATTCTTGCAAGTGAACAAATGGCTGGGATCCTTGTTTAAGGGAAGAGTGGCTTGCCCACACAACCTGGAACTTTAATCTTGGCCCTACAGCCAGTCTTCAGCTTCCAGGGAGCAGTGACAAAGTTACTTTATCTCAGTTTTGATGGGTACTTACCAGCCTCTACAGGAAGGGAGCCATTGGTCCCACACAGCAAAAGAAGTGGATTCTCTCTCACCTGTTTAAAAGAAAACAAGGTCCTGAGGTTAAAGTCGGAGAACCAGAATTCCCAAATCCCATTTATCATGTCATATACATTGTGCTGTGCCTAATTTGTCATTTCATATAGTCATTTTATTATCTGCTGAGAACAGCTGCAGACTTAGTTCTGCCATCTTCTTCTACTAGTTTTCCTGTTTCTTGGCTCACATCTGTCCTTGCTCAGGTTACTCTGTTAAAATCTGAAATGTCACATATACATGAATAATCTTTAAAAAAATCCTGTATATACTTAATTATCTTCTTTGAATATAGGAGTTGCTTCCTTAGTTATGGTCCTGCTGAAGCTCAGAATCTTTTTTTTTTTTCTTACAAAATTGTTACTCATCTTTATATGGTTAAATAATAACTCCACTGGAGTTATTGATCAATAAGTTAAATATCTGATATAGTGTATTCTACTACAACTTTTGTTTCATCTACCCTTTTCTTATTCCTTTTTTATCCTTGTGATGTGTATTCACATGATTTTAATTGCTTTAAATTAAGACATTAATAAACATCTGCTGGACTATGTGTTTTCCTAACTATAGAACTACGTGTGAATTAAGATATGATCCTTATCTCCCTCTTTTCATGTCAGGATCTCCCTCTTTTCAAATCTTCACAGAGTCATAGAGTGGTTGAGGCTGGAAGGGACCTCTAGAGATCATCCAGTCCAACCCCCCCTGCTCCAGCAGGGACCCCTAGAGCACAGGGCACAGGGTGGCATCCAGGCAGGTTTGGAAGATCTCCAGAGAAGGAGACTCCACAGCCTCTCTGGGCAGCCTGTGCCAGGGTGCTGTCACTCTCACAGGAAAGTTCTTCCTCACATGCAGATGGAACTTCCTGTGGTTCAACTTGCACACATTACCCCTTATCCTGTCACTGGCCACAACCATGAAGAGTTTGACCCCCTTTCTCCCTACATTGACCCCTCAGGATTTATACTTATTAATCAGATCCCCTCTCTATCTTCTCAGTCTTCTCCAGGCTAAACAGGCCCAGCTCCCTTAGTCTGTCCTCATACAACATATGCTCCAGTCCCTTGATCATCTTGGTCGCTCATCGCTGGACCCTCTCTAGGAGCTCCACATCCCTCCTGCACTGGGGAGCCCAGAACTGCACCCAGTACTCCAGGTGCGGCATCACCAGAGCTGAGCAGAGGGGCAGGATCCCCTCCCTCCACCTGCTGGCAACGCTCCTCCTGATGCAGGCCAGGATCCCATTGGCCTTCTTGGCCACGAGGGCACATTGCTGCCTCATGGTTAACTTGTTGTCAACCAGGACTCCCAAATCCCTCTCTGTGGAGCTGCTCTCCAGCAGGTCAGCCCCTAATCTGTCCTGGTGCCTGGGATTATTCCTGCCCAAGTGCAGGACCCTGCACTTGTCCTTGTTGAACCTCATGAGGTTCCTCTCTGCCCAACTCTCCAACCTGTCCAGGTCCCTCTGAATGACAGCGCAGACCTCCAAAGTGTTGGCCACTCCACCCAGTTTGGTGTCATCGGCAAACTTGGTGAGGGTGCACTCTGTGTCCTCACATTGTCACAAGTCACCAAGGAACAAGCTGAACAGCTCTGGGCCCAGCTGTGGGTACTGACCGCTGGGAGACACCACTGGCCACAGGCCTTCACCTAGACTCAGTACCTAATTTTGCCAACAAGAGCACTAGGTTTGCTTTTCCTTTTGTGTATGAGATATTTGCAATTTCTATGCACAGTTTTCATCAGAACCTTTTTTCCTTTCATGTATTTAGCAGTAGCTGAGGTACCTTGCAACATTTGTGTGTCCATGTATGTTTTTTATTTAAAATGTTATTCACCAATGACATTAGAGAAGGGGTAAAAAGCTTTGGTTTAATCAGTGTCAGACAACCTCCTCTTGTTGCATATTTTCTTTCTTATTGAAATGTTGATTCTTGAGAACCTCTTAACTAGCAAGACCTTGACTCTACATTAAAAAAAAGAAAAAAAAAAGAAAAAGAAAAGACTGCACTTATTATTTCTATTTCTTCTGTCCTTCGTATCCAGTTACTACCATGAACTGCCTAAGTAGTAAACGTTGATGTAAATAGCACCTCTATCCCAAATCATTTTTAAAATGATTCTTATGACTGACTTCACCCTGATACAAAATGCAGTTCAAGCAGATGCCTTTAAGCAGAATGTGGCAATAGTTTCATAATGTGTGACCGTGTTGCACAACAGTGGGACTGAAGAATGCCTGTGGGATGGTGAGGAGGAAAATGATACTTCAGGTGCACTATATCTCTCCTACCAGGACGAGCCCTTCAACTTTGCCTTCCTTTTGTGCTGAGTGGTTTTCAACTGTTTATCTTCTGAGATATTTATTGATGCTGATTCCATCCTTCTCTCTTTTCCATAACTTCTTTTACATGAAGTCTTCCTTTAGGTATTTCTTTAGATAGATTTTTTTATTTTTCTTACTTTCCGCTGGTGTTTTCTCCTCACTGTCCATCTGCAAGACCCAGACCCTGATCATTCCTCCTGGGCAGGTCTCCCTTCTTTTCAGGTCCAGTGGCCTTGTCCTGGCCCCTAAATGCTTTTCTTCTCTGTGTGTGCCTGAAGTCCTTCACTGTGTTCAGCTGCTCTTCCCTAGCGCTCGTTGGCCTCCCAGCTTGGAAAATAGCGTCACGTGCAGCGTCCTGACTGCCGTTCCCATCTTGCGGGAATGTTTAGGTTAGCTGGACACAAGTGTACATACGTGCACACAGGTCCTATAAGCTCTGTGCTCTCCCAGGCATCTTCTCAGTCCTACCTCTTCAAGGTCGTCCTGTGCTGGGGTTTGCTAGAGCCTGCCCCGGAGATCTGCCTTCCTCTCCAGGAATGATCCAGCAGCAAGGTGGGTCAGCACTTACTTGGCTTCTTCATGCGTCAGCGTATGTCTCTGTAAAAGCTATCAAAAGATACTGGATTTCTCTATTATTTCTCTATGAAAAATCTTTGGTCTCAGCTCAGTGCAATTTCTTGAAGGTTTTGCAAGGCTCCAGGGAGAGTCAAGGGCTACCAGTTTGACCATTTCGAGTCTCAAACATATATCCAGCATCAGCTGTTCCTAAGTGAAGTGTAAATGAAAAGTCAGTGTGAATCCTAGTAAAATTATCATCACCAGGAAGCCTGATGGGGAACAAGTGTTATCTGATAAGAGAGAGGAAAAGATGCGGCATTAGCAGGACCCAGAACAAACAGCAATTGCAAAGTGTCTCCAGGAACTGGAACTAAATGGACGCAGGAGTTAGAAGATGGTATCTTGTCCTTTGACCACATTTGCTGATCCATTTTTAGAAACTATTGTCAAAAAACAGAACAAGATTGATCTTTTTCAATAGGAAGATGAACTGAACGGTGTGCCACAACTGGTAGAGACACCAATAACATCAAGCAGAGTTTGTACTTGGGGAAACAAGAATAAACAGGCAACCTGATTTTAAGAGAAATGAGGGCACAAAGTACAGTCCTGGTTCATATGTACACCATAGTGAAGCTACTGCTCTTTCCCAAGGAGAGGATACAGCTGGATATTTCCTGTTTTGACAGGAAAAAATTGGTTTTTTTACCTTAAAACTGGAGAACTAACAGAACTGTGGCAAAGAAAGCAGTTCTGATCCACATTATGTCTGTAAAAAGAAAGGTAATATGCAAATCCACCTCTAGCAATAAAGAGCTGTGTTCTAGCAGAAATATAAATGTAACTCCGTTACTGAATCAGATGAAAGTGGACCATGTATTAGCTCTTGCTGTATCTGAAGCTGCTGTAATTTTGGAGAGGTTAATTTGTGATCACACACGCTGATTCCTATCCATTTCTGTCCAAGGGGTTTGTGTACGTGTGCACTTGGCACGTGCTGCCCCTGCGTCTCATGACAGACACGTGTGGTGTGGATTCCCCTAGCGTGAGGGGAAGCTTGTTCTCGGTGCCCCAGGCAGGTGCGAATCCTCCTCTTATAGACGGGCAGCACAGTGAGAAGACACCCATGGAGCACGTGAGAAATTGGCCGCCGAGCTAGGACTGAAACCTGGACTTGAGCCCTGGCTGAGTGTTTGGGGCCAGCGGGTGCGTTTCCTTCCTCTTGGGACACCATGCGCTTGTCGGTGGGTTATTCTGGCAGCCTGAACTGCAGGAGTGCAGGCAAGAGCCCTTCCTGCAGCGTCGTTCCAGCAGGGACCGCAGCTGGGCCCCAAGAAAAATGGCTAAGGAAAACATGGCCTAAAATCAATGCAGTTTGTTTTGTCTTTAGAAGAAGCATTAAGCTTTCTGATAAAGTTCTTACTGATTTCCTCCTAGGCTATTTCCTTGTCATCATGTAGGGTCTAGGCAACTCTGTATAATATCATTTTTCAATGGACATATGTGCCTTGCTTCAAACATCACTGTAGTGCCTCTCACACGAGTAACACCTATTTCTTGGGAAACTCAGGTAAGCTCAGGGAAGCAGTGAGCAGCCTAGCAACGCCTTATGCTTATTTATGTGCTGGAGTTCAGCTTTATGAAATATTATAAATACGTTACATAATTTTAGGTGGCTTACACATTGGTATATTGTATTCTTGTATTTGTATTGGCTATCTTTTACTCAGAAGCCTTTAAAAGATAAGAATTGTTGCTGGTGTTTCTTTTCTTTTCAAAATTGCCTCTTAAGGAGAAAATGGGTTAAGCTGCTTAAGCTTTTTAGCAAAATAGCAAACAAATCCAAATAACAGCAAATCCTAGGCTTTCCAAAGACAAGAAGGTGAGAAGACATCCCTTTTTTAGAAACTGAAGGGACAAAGTAATTAAATTGTATTGTAAAGTCTACTGGAAATTAACTACCCACGGGCGGCCACACAAAACTTAGTTTTCTAACCGTAGCTAGTGGGTTGAGTGTGGGTACAAGTGTGAGCCTGAGGGGGCAAAAGGGGGAAGCAAGTGGATCAAAGGAGGCTTGGAGAAGCTTCCCAAGATCTCTGCAGAGGGAAGATGACCGGCAGGGATCATGGGAGTGCTCAAAGCTTCATGAGGAACCTTCAAACAAGTATCAAGGAGGCTGTGAGTAGCACCAGGGGCTTCTCTCTCCTCTCAATCCCCATGCAGGTGATTGCTAGCAGGGCATGATACATCCCCTCTCCTCAGACCCCAGTCACCTTCCGAACAGGACTTCCACCATGAAACTTCCCTCTTCCAGTACTTGTAGTCCCATTTCCTCCACTGCACTGTCCCTTCCCTCTGCCTCTTCTCCTAAGGCCTGTCCAAAAAAAGTGGACTGGAAATGGAAGGAATTAATCCAGCTGAGCCCTAGATCCTTGGACTCTTGTGTAGCAACAAATTTTATTTAAAAAATAAAATTCATTACAAAAAAAAAAGACTTTATATCAACTTAACAAGAGAATAGCGAGAAAAATCAGTCTATTGGCATTAAATCAGCTATTGTTTTCTGCTATATTGTTCCTGAAGTTTGTATATAAATCTGAGATAGTAGTAGAGCTACAGGCAATGGAAAGAAGCAAGTTTGTGAAAATGGTATGGTGAAAATATGAATGTCTGTATAAATAGTAGTTAAAAATAAACTACAAACTTCCAACAAGGCTGCAACAACTAGAAGGTACCAGTTCTTAATCTCTTATTGCAGATCCTCGACACCGGAACATGTATCCCTAGAAAACGACATGATCTTGTGAAACTACCTGAACTCAAAATACGTTATTTCCACTTTGGCTGTTGATGTTATCTTAAATCAGTGTGTTTTATAGAGCAGGACTGTCTCCTCCCACCCCGAAAATCACTTCCAGTGTCATGACACACTTTCGCCACGGAATATGAATATGCAATCAGATAGGAAGTGTGTGTATGTGTGTATAAATATTTTGCAATGTGTGCATCGCTTCTAAACAAGAATTTAAATAGCTCCATAAATCTAAACCAAATCACACATCAGTTCCTAAATACTAGGTTAGTTTAACACAAGCTTTTTACATGTCAAGTCAAAACACAGATTGGTCAAGAGGTGACACTTGAACTTGTGTTTCCAGTCAACAACATGATTCATCCTATAAGAGGGGTTGCATAAGTTTAAAAGATAATTCAGCCAACAGGAGCAGCTACTGCACTGCTGAGATTCTAGTGTGGCTCCTAAGGGAAAAACGCTAAGTACAGTGGGCTTGAAAACATGCTGAAGATGAAACCTCAGGAGGCAGAATGCAACGAAATGCTATCAGGCTTGTTTGAAAACGTCAGGGCTCACAAGATGAGTCCAAAGTTTCAAAAGAAAAATATCAGTGTGGAGGGACAGGAAAAAATAAGCGATGGTGAGATGGCTCAGAGGTTTTACTGTTCTTGGAGCAATGTTCAGCAAGCTTGCGATGTGTTAGGTGGAAGAGGATGATATTGGGCCTTAGGCAAATTCACATCTAAAAATGAGAAAAGAAAGAGGTCTGTAATTCAAAAATATACAAAAAAGAAGAGTTTTCAACACAGAATAAAACATTCATTTGTTATATCGTTTTTCTTAAATGTGATAGTAGGCTTCAAAGGTGCTTGCTCCTCTGTAGGAGAAGGGCCTTGAACCAGGAACTGCTTGTTCTGCCCTACTTCCCTCCCCAGCTGGCCTTAATTCTTAGCTACCGCTCGTATTTGCCTACCCCACATAGTTGTGAGGAGCGCCCTGACTTTGCACAAGAGAAACTCCTGCCCTCCGAGGCCGATTGCCTCAGCCCCGGCAGCAAGGCGGCACCGGAACCGGGCTTAGCGCCCGCGCTTGCCCCGTCGCGGGCTCGCGCAGGCATCGCCCCATGCCGTGGCTGCGGGGGCAAACACGTTTCAAGGGAGGCGCGAGGGGATGAGCACGGCCCCAAGGCCGAAGCAAGGTGCTCTGCCCAACGCCTCCCGCAACTGCCAGTTACTGCTGCTTTCCATAAGCATCTGCACCCCCAAAACCAAAGTTCCCTAGTAAGCTCAGGCTGTTCCTGAAGCACCTCTCTCGATCCCAGGGGAAGAGCTGGGCCTCACTGTGAAAGAAAGAAAGCAGCCAAGCTGTTGCCGTGATGTGGATGGAGCTCCCCTTGCATTGAAGAGGGATTAAAGAGGACCTGGAAAGCGTAAATCCCGGGTCAGTGAGGGCACCTTGTTCCAGGCGGATTGCGCTGCTTTCCGTGGATGCCTGTGGGGAGCTTCTTGCACTTCCTGGCAGTCCTTTTTGTGTGCTCTTCATTAATAAAGATACAGGGAAATATACCTGGCTGTACGGAGGGGACAGTAAAGACTGTGATGGAACAAACAAACTGGAAATAAAGCTCTATAAATTCTGGGTTATTGACCCTGAGTAATGTTTTCAACAAAAATAAGAAAACAGTTTTTGGCAGAAGTGATTTTAAAATGGGTTGTGTACTATTAACTTACTATGTCAACATTTGCTGTGTTGACTTTGGTTGTTGCCACAGGGCACTGCTGAGGAGCTAAAGGTTTTTTGGCATTGATCCAGGCCAACTCCAGGTAAATAAAATTTACTTTAGTTACTTTATCTGTACACAGAGTTGTCAGCTCTATTTCCCACTTCCCTCTCCACCCCAAACTCACACATTCACTGTGTATTTAGGCAGAGCTGCCAGCAAGGCCAGCAGATCCTCTCTGGTCTATGAGGGATGAACTGCTTTCCATTTTCCAAGGGGAAATCCCTATCAAATGCTGCCGAGCTGGGCTGGCAAGACCAAGGGGCAGGAAACATCTACTGCCATGCACGTGTCCCTCGTTTGGTTTTCCACATTTCTAAAGTATTAAAGTCCATACTTCTTGGGGCCAAAGTTTATCTCTGCATGTAACCTAACGCTAACGGAGCTGAACTGAGCGTCACTTATGGACGTGCAAAGCTGGTTTCTGTTTAGTTAAACACAACTGACCGGATGCAGACCGATTTGGGGAGGCTCCATCTTGCACTGCAGCATTGACCCAACCAACTGCAGTCCAGCCCAACCAGTCGGTTGTTCTACTGGCAAAAACTTGTCGTGGAGAAGCCCAGACACAAAATGAGACACCGTGCTGTGAGAAGCACGGCAGACAAACTGCTTTTCCTTGCCATTTGAACATCCGCTGTTTCAGTAGGATGTAGGTGCGTTAGGTAGGACATGTCCCCACCTGGAAGGTGGGCATACACTTTTCTTGGCAGGATGCATTCACAAGCAACCAGTGCTTGGCTGCTGCTGCTATCACAAAAGCCATAGAAACCACAGACTGAGAACACAATCCCTCTGTCTTTGTTTGCACAGGAATTAATGCAGCACCTACTCCAGTTTTCAGGCTTACAGCATAGCACTGGCTATCCCCTAATGAGCTGCCCACTTGCAACTGCTTTTGTTTTCTATTATGTTTTCAGTTTAAAATATTGTCAGGTATAAATACCAAGATATTTTAAAAAATAAGTATTTCAAACAGAAATATTAATTCATATACATTTCCTTCAGTGTATTTTACTGTTAATTCAGATTGCTAGACTTCAATATTTACTAGTTGCTATCAACATTTTACAGAGTTCACCTCACCAGCTTCTTTGCAATGTTAGTGTCATTCCTGCAGATAAGATATGTAAAAACAATCTTACCAACTTCCCTAAAAATTTTAACTGAACAGTATCTCAAGGCATTTAAGGACAGAGTAAGATACCCATCAATTAAAATTTCCATCCATGCAGCTGAACAGTTTGTGCTAGGATATGATCTTAGAATGATTTGTAATCTTAACCTACAGTCTATAGAAGACACATACTGTACTTTGTAGGCATCAACTGCAGTTTACTCAATTAAGTTGCGTGAGTTGTTTAATCTGTATCTTGACAATACACTGCACTATCTCAAAGTTCAGAGCTTTGTAGAAGAAAGTGAAATTATAACTTCATTTCGTTCCTTGAAAATTTGTTTATAACAGCACTACTGCACTGTGTGAGATACGACTCTTAGGAAATGGGCAGAGTTAAAGAACTCAGATCCCTCAAAAACCAATTCGACTCCTCTGACTGGCAGCACTACAAAATAGTTGCATAGAGCTTCACATAGTTGCACCAGTGTAAGTGAAAACAGAACCCATTCCACCTACCTGTGAAGCAACTGGGAGGACCCTTATCTCTCTGAGCCAAATTAAAATATTTGTCTTCAGCAGAGTGAATTCTCTGCTGTTATTATTAGGAGATGTAATGCTTCTTGTTTTTCTTCCTTTATTTTAGTTTGTTTTATTTTATTTTTCTGCTTAAGTGAGACCTTGACTATTGAAGGATAACATGAGCACAAGCCAATGTGATCCAAGTAGTCCATTTAACTGAACTCACTAGAAAAAAAAGGACTCTAATTTCCACTCCTTTTTTTTTAAGGAAACATCAAAGACCTATTTTTGTTTGTGTGCTTTTTCCCACGAATTGCATATATACATATATCTCTAAGGGTGTGTATATATATATAATAAGGCTCTGTGGGTACATAAGGTGTGTGCCTAGTTTAGCAGCAAACCAAAAGCGCTGTCCATCACCACTCTTTATGTGCAAGAGCAAGAGGCCAAAACTGATGTTCTTAGAAAAAAAAAAAAACATTTCCAATGCCATGCTTCAACAGCTTAAAAACGAGAGCAGAGTTTCAATTATTCCCGCACACAGACAAGCTGCCGGTGACCTCAGCTTAACTTTCTGCATTACCTGCTCACGGTGTGGGACTCCTCATAACAGCAAAATGCTCCATGCCGTGTGGATGGCCCTGCAGCAACTGCACATTTTCACTTGCAGCAGCTGTGGCTGTGGAAACACTCATGCTCTGCAGAGGACTTATAAAGCCAGACACTATAAATGTAGCTGCAACCACACACGTATTCTTTACCTTAAGAATTTGCTCCTTGGTTTCAGCACTCAAGAGCACAAGTCATTAATATGAGGGTCGAGCTCCCAGATCAGCCCCACGCAAACCCAGCTGGAAGAAACCCCAGTTCAGCCGCAGCTCTGCATCACAGGTCAGAGCAGCCTCCTTTAACGTTCGGCTGCAGATACAATGGATGGCAGCAAATTGCAACGCTCATTCCATCTGTTCCTGGTACAAATTCAACCTGTTCGGCAGCCAGGTGATTATTAAGTGCAGGTGGTAGGAGAGGCCACCAAGCCGATTGCATAAACCTCAGACCAGGCCACATAGCGTCAGCAGGGCTGCGGGAAGCGTTTCAGTCTCCTTCAGAAGTTTCTCTCTTGGCATTTTAGGGGGATTCCAACTGTCACATTCAAAACTTTGGGCAGCTCCTCCGAACTACTCCTCGCGTTTGCCTCGGTCATAAGCGGCTCTCCTCACATTAACTTCTCACCAATTTCACATACTGATAAACAGAACAAGGTGCATGCACTGCTATAACTCAGTGTGAAAGGCGCATTAGGATGTGTTTTTATGCTCATCACCATCCCCAGGACTTTCCTATTAGCCAACCAATGACCACGATGAGAGAACGGGCTGACATGCCCAGTTTCATGGCAGCTGCTGGTCAGTCACCACTAGCAGCCAAACCAGTGCTCTCCGTACCAGAAACCCTCTCCATCTTCCCACCTGGAAGGCAGGAAAAGGAGCAGAAAGTCACCATCCATAACGAGAGGCCCACTCGCTTATTTAGAGTAGTGCTGTCCATCCCAAAGGAACAGGAGTGGCATCAAAGGGACCATTTCATGGCTTGGCATCACAGTGTTCGATTTTACCCCTGTGTCTTCTACTTTCTGAGTTAAGCTTTAGAAGTTGAGGCTGTAGAGGAGCAGCTGGGATGGAGGGCGACCGTCCGGCCCCAGTAACCCCAAGGAGACCGAGGCCGGGTCCCTAGGAGCAGCACCAGCGCCCAGCGGCGCTCCAGCAGCGACCTCGCAGCCCCCCGCGGCCCAGGCCTCGGTGTGTGGGGCACGCATCACCGTCATGTTCCACCCCGGATGCAAAAGCAACAGCAGCAAAACCCCCTCGGCTCACATCATATTTAACATTCCCCCTCCACTGCTGCCCAGGCGTGCCCCGTCCCCTGCCATCGTGGCCAGCAGGATTACCGCTGTGAGAATGACTCCTGCCGCATCACCTCCACCAACCTCACCTCCACCTTCAGCACTACCGCCACCTCCTTAGCCTCCTCCATCACTTCTACCTCCTTCAGTGCTCCTCCACCAGCCTCCACCAGCACCTCCACCAGCACGTCCACCTCTTCCACCTCCTCCATCACTTTTTCCTCCTCCACCACCTCCATCTCCTCCACCTCCATCACACCCACCTCCTCCCTCACCTTCACCCTGTCCACCACCTTCTTCCTCCAACACCTCCACCATCACCACTCCTTCCTCCTCCTCTTCCTCCTCCTCCTCCTCCTCCTCCACCCCCATCGCAGCAGATGCCACCCCCTGCACCCACCTTCTGTCTAGGGCTGCTCTGGGCTGCTGCACCCCTCGACGCC
This sequence comes from Eudromia elegans, assembly GCA_003342815.1. Taxonomy (NCBI): domain Eukaryota; kingdom Metazoa; phylum Chordata; class Aves; order Tinamiformes; family Tinamidae; genus Eudromia; species Eudromia elegans. Next base: position 1,484,264 of record PTEX01000073.1, on the reverse strand, counting down.
TCCCCCTTTCTAACCCCCTTTCGCTGCCCCTCAATTCTCCCCCTGTCCCCCACTCCTTCTTTTCCCGCCCCCTCCCCTCTCATCCCATCCCTTCTTGCCCTCCACCTCCCTCCCTTCCTCCCTCCTGCCCAGCCCCGGCCCTGTGGGCGGGCGGAGCGGGCGGCACCGACGCAGCCTCCCTTAAAGCCGGGCTGCCCCGGCGGGGCCTCCCTGCCTCCTTCCCGCCCTCGCCTCTCTCCACCACCCGAGCCCGGCCAGGACCGCGCCGACCCCATGGGTATGTGCGCTATAGGGGGCGGCTGTGGGGGGAGCGTGGTGAGTGCCAGGATGGGGGTGGGTGCCGGGACGGGGGTGGGCGCTGGGCAATGCTCTGCTGCCCCCAGAGCAGCCAGCCCTGCAGAGGGGGAGCAGAGCTGCCTCCAGCATGGGGACAGATGGGTGACGGACACGGGGAGCGCAGGGTGCGTGGCCGGACCCTCAGCACCCCCAGGGAAGGAGCAGCGAGGACGCCAGCACGGCTTCAGCTCCAGTCTCAGCATTAGCCCTTGGGGAAGCTCTGAGCCCCGGAGCAGCGAGGCCGGCCTCGGGCTGGAGGCGGCCCCCAGCCTGGTGTCCCCACGTGCGTCAGACACCTGGTGCCTCCCCACAGCCCTGCATAAGCCTGGTTTCATATCCCATCCCGGTTCCAGGCAGGGCGCGTGCTCTGGGCTGCGCCAGCCGCGGCGTTGTCAGCAGTGGGCGCGCAGCTGGAGGGCTCAGATAAGGGCAGCGCGGCTCGTGTGGCCGGCTGCTCCCCGAGGCGTCGCTCCCGCCTCCGACGGCAGCACAAGCAGCCCTGGGGCTTGTCGCCGGGCTCCGCGCCCCACATCGCCTGGCTGCCTCTCCCCACGAGCCCTCTCGATGGGAGCCTCGTCCCTGCTCGCAGGAGGAAGGCGAGGGGCAGCGCAGAGGCGCACGCGGGCGTGGCGGCCAAGCCCACGCAGGACCGGAGCGGGAGATGGCCCCACGGAGCAGGGAAACCCCGGGGCAGGGTGCATGTTGGGGCAGCATCAGCCTCATGAGCGACGCCGTGCTCTGAGGCTGGTCTGGTGTCTGCAGGAGAGCGAGACCTGCGGCGGGAGAAGCATCCTTGGCCCCAGCCCAGCCGCCCCACGCGAGCCGCACGCGGTGCCGCCACCGCAGCATCCCCAGGTGGCCTCCACACACGGCTGCCGCGGTGCCTGTGCGGAGCAGGGCACGAACCAGATCCACCCGGGCTGGGTGAATCTGTCCTGCAGGTTGTTGTTCTGGGGGGAGGCGGAGGGGAAATGAAGAGTGCCGACGATTGCCCCCGGGACGGGCTAGCTCTGGCATGACAGTAACAAAACCCATTACTAGAAGTGCTGCTTTTTCCCTTTCCTGAAACTGGGGAGGTGCTGGCTGCTTTGCGCTTTTGGAAGCCCATTCAGCACCACCCAGCCCTGAGGCTGCCAGGCAGTGGAGCTGGGGGGATGCTTTAGGCTCCCCTGTTGAAACACTGGCTTTAAAACCGTCAGGAATTCCCTAACTCAAGCTGCAAAAGGAGCATAGTGCTATGAGCTCAAAAGAGTCTAGCAAAACATATTCATCCATTGAAAACATGAAGTCAATGCTCAGTTTGAAAACAGGTGACAACAACACTTATACCACAGCCTTTTTTATTTTGCGGAGGTGCACGCTTTCACTCGGCAGCAAGCACATGACGAGCAGCCATCTCGGGTTCGTGAGTTTTCTAAGGCTTAGCTGACGGTCGGTGCGATGCCCAGCGTGCGTGTTCCCCATATGTGCTGGGCCATGCACAGCAGGCACCGAGGGGCCAGAGACGCAGGAGATGGTCCAGAATGCAGAGTTTGTGGTGGGTACGGGTGGTCTGGGACAGCGGGTCGTTTCCTCAAGCTGCCCTCTCCATCGGCAGCACGAGATGCAGCGTTTAGCAGGTTGGGCACGTGCTGCCACAGATGCGTGCCCAGATCCCCTGCGCTGAGATGGGGCTCCAGGACGGTCCCATGGCCGGGATCAGGGGCTGCCTGGGTCCTGTGTGCGGCTCCGGAGGGGGTCAAAGGCCGAGGGCAGAGGAGGCTGTGGCAAGTGGTTGGATGCACTTTGCTCTTCGCTCCTGCAGGGGGAAGAAACTGCATCTTTGGGTTTTTGTTGAAGGGTGGAAGTTAGGCGTCCTTGCAGTGACAGAACTCACAGCCTCAAAGCAGATTTGTTATGTTCTGAATTTCTGGTGCATGGAAAAATTGCAGGAACAGAATTATACATTGGTTCTCATAGAGGATGCTATGAAAAAAAGCAGCGTGATGTGTGTGCTCAGGAAATGCCAAAGGGGCTGATATGAAGATGGTCCCTGTCACTGAAACGTTGACATCCTCCAGTTCTGTCTGCTGGCAGGAGTTGCGTGAGGGACAGTGAGCAATTTGGTTATGAGTACGTGACCTGAAGTTGGAGTCTCAGGGATTAAATGACTTAGTTTTCCTTTAAGAAAGCATATTCTTGAGTTTGGAGCACATTTATGTCTTTATTTATTGTCTGTATTTATTGTGTTTATTGGCCAGATCTGTAAAGGAAAAAAGACATTAATTCACTTTCAGTGACTTTACTTGGTACCTGTTGAACTAAAAGGCAGAGTTGCTGTCAGCTATTTGTATCTATTGTGACCTATGGACTAAACAATCCTGATGTTAGCAGATCTGTTTTTTCTTATAACGATCTATTGCGGGCACACTTCAGCGGGAAGCAGGGATTTCAAAGTTCGCGTCTTGTACTTGGCCTTATCTTAAAGATAATGAACTTGCCCATGCAGCTTTATAGGAGACACTGTCACCCGTTACATGGGCACGCGGCCTTTATCTGAAAGGCTGCAAGCTCAGCCAGAAGGCAAACTCTGCCCCGGGCCCTGGGCATGGCTGGCCCTCGAGATAACGCCGGGAGGGAGGTGCCCGCAGTGGCCGGCGGCGGATTCGGCGCCCTCGTGTCCTCCCTGCGCTAAGCACATGTGGATGCGCGTCACCCACGCGGGCCGTGTGCTCAGCCCTCCCTGAGTCTGAGCCGTGGAGAGCAGCTCCCTTCAGAGACCTCCCTCTGAGAGCCACCCACGCTCCTTGCCCCTGGCTCCAAGGCTGTGTCCTGGAGATGGAGTTGAAACGGGATGTGTCTCTTGCAGGCGGTAGACCAACCCTAGTGATGTGTTTTGAGCCATCTTAATAGGATGTGGTGCTTTCTCCTGCAATAATCCTTTTTTTTTTTGCCCTTTTTTTGCATGCATGTGAAACTACACAGAGCCCAAAAAGCAAGATGAAATGAAGTTTTTCTACCGATTTCCTTGTACTGCAAGAAGTGCTCATTTAAGACTGAAAGCTTACTCATCACAAACATCTGTGTGGTTTCCTGAGCACTACCACATCTATTTTTCATGACTTGCATTTTGAGCTGAACTTTTAGAAATTTTGTGGGGATTCTAAAGAAATACTACTCAGTAGCTTCCATTAAGTTCTTTTTTTTTGTCTCCCTCAGGAGCCAAAAGCAAGAGTAAAGTCAAATCAGGGGTAAGTTTTGGTTTTGTTTTTATTTTTTTCTCTTTTTTCTTTTCTTTCCTATTTTAAAAGGCTGTTGTCATTCTCTTTGCATATCCTTAACTGGGAAATAAAAAAAATACATGTATGTGGGTATATGTATGTATATATATACATGTATGTATATATATGTATGTATCTACTGCTTGAAGTGTAAATCAGTGAGCACACAAAAGACCTAGATCCCAGGTAAGCACTAACACACATAACATGCCTGAAGAGCCTTAGCTGGGCAGGCAGGTGTCAGTCGGGAGAAGAGGATCCCCAGAGCAGGCCCTTGTGTTGCTGAGCTGCCATCATGCACCGACTCTCCTTCGGGGTGTCTGTGTATTTATTTACCTTCCAGGTTAGTGTTTTTCCTCTTCAGTCTTTGGACGAGCGATGGCTGCTGTCTCAGCAATCCTATCTCTGTTTGCAGTTTGGCCCTTCTTATCTTGCAAGGTTTTACTCCATGGACTTTCCCACAGCTTTCTCATGGCTTAGCAGCTTCCTCGGCAGCCCGAGCCAAGGTTGTGCAGCTGGGCTCTATCGGACCCGGGCCTGGGATCCTCTGGTTGGGGGCATCTTGCAGAGAGGATCAAAATGCTACTTGCAGGCTCCTCTTCAGTACCTCTTCAGTGGTGCCTTTTGGCAGTGGTGCCTTTTGGTGCCTTTTTGGCCAATGTGGATCTCAACAGAAGATGCTGCAATAGGTCTGTGCACTCAAATGTAAAGCACAGATGAGGATTGAGAGAGCAATATAGTTCAAAAGAAGAGCAGCACGTAGGTTACACATTATGAAGACATAACTATGCATTCTCTTCTTGTCAGTATTTTCTTGGAGAAATAAACTAAAGATGCCCGTTTCCTTGTGGAGCCTTGTGGCTTTCTCCCCCGGGTTTGTGGTGGCAGGAAGGTTTGCATGGCGCGGTGCTCAGCCCTGGCAGTGACAGGGTGCAAATTGCTGATGCAAGCTGGAGGCACCAAGTGAAAACCTCTGGAACGCGTGTGAGCCTCCTGGCTCAAACACACACCGCCTCTGTGCAAGCGTGTTGCATCACCGGTTGCAGCACCCGCTTATACAACAAGCTGTTGTGTTGCGGCAGCCTAAAACCAGGGCGGGTGGAGAGCGCCAAGAGAGACAGAAATGTTTGAGTGAGGCTTTGCTAATTGCCCGTGGGGTTGGGTTCCACCATCTCCAGGGCTGGCCTGCCCCTTTGCTGCTCAGATGGGCAGAAGTGGGGCAGGCTTTGCCTGCTTCCCATGGGGACGGCCTCTCCTTCCACACGCAGCTGTGCCCGTCTGCTGTGGCAGAAACCAGCCACATGGTGGGGGCTGCTGTTGGGCCTGGCCCCTCCACTGCTGAAATCCCAGCCTTTTCATTACCCCTCCTGGTGCACCGTGGTCCACTCCTCCAGAACGGTGCTCAGATCCCTCTTCTGACCTTTTCTTGCTATCCCGGTTCTTCCCACTCTCCCCACGCAGGGCCGTTCGTCTCGTTTGCAGTGTGGAGGCACAAATGTTTGTATGTGGCACTAGGACGCTGTGCGGATAGGGCTGTGTGGCGTTCATCTGTATGCACCCCGCTCCACCACAAGTCAAGTCCGAGTCTGGGCTAGTCATCCAGAGCACCTGGTATCCTCAGATAATAATTTCTGAGACAGCTTTGGGGTACATGTGGTTGGGCTTTCTTTGGAGCTACCCCTTTCTGCCCATGGAGAAGGACATGAAAAATCAAGGGTGATGAAACCTGCTTAGGCTTCTAACTTTTACTGCTCTAAAGTTAGATGAGTCCTACCTGGGCCTCGTCCTTGTCCAGAGTGAGGCTCTTTCAGTGACGTTCATCTAGCCAAGCACAACTGAGACACGTGTTACTTGTTTGGTGCAGTTGGTAACCGTGATTAGTGCTGCTGGGTCCTCCTGGGTGATTCTGGCGAAGCCAGCAATGCTCTGATTAGCAGTGGCCTTGTTTTCATTTCTCTTGCTCATTATAGCACGCAGGCTTTCATACACCTAGGCTTCAGGGACTGACCCATGCAGCTTCTTTTTGTGAATACCCTGGATTCAAATCTTGGCCTTTTAATGATAGGCCAGTCCTCCTAGAACGTCTTCCTTTAAAACCATGGGTGGGCTAGTGGCAATGTTGTTCATTAAGGCCCTGCCCTGAGGCTCTGCTGCTGATGTGAGCTTCCTCATTTACTTGTGTCAGGCAGGGTTTCCCACATAAAACTTCTTTCCTTTCCAATTTGGTGAAGTTTTCTGAGATACAGATTGGTCGGATTCCTGAACCCTAATAACATGAAGGCAAACAAGATTATTTTTTTCTTGTTCACATTTATTTTAACTTTCATAGCTGTTTTACCTCTGAAATGTTTTAACTTCCCTCCAAATCCTTAAAATCCACCTTGCTTTTTTGTTACTTTTCATTTTCATATATCTGACCAATGCACTTTTGCTTAACCCAAAGCAAAAAAGCAAGAAGCATTTATAGATCTGTTTGGTTTTTTGATACCACATCATGATGACTTCCAGTCTCTCAAGTCGCTGTAAGCCTCCGTAGCTCCTCCTTGAAATAGTTTGCACTCTGATGTCCAAGTAAAACCGTCGTTATCTGGGTTTTCCTTAGAGATTATTTAGAACCATGTGCATCTGTAAGTTTGCTTCTATTCATAATGAAATATTTTGTTCTGCTTATATGTTTATATTTTTTAAAGAGTATTGTTGGAATGACTGATCTTAACAGTCTAGGTGGGTCACAGATATGGAGGTGACTCAGCATAAATTCTGGGGCTTATTTAAAATTTTGATTTTGTAACTTGCAAAGTAAAATCCATAAAGGTAAACCTGGAAGATTATATTCAGCTTCCAATCGTTTTGATAGAAAGGCTATATTTTCATTTAGAAAAATAGGTAGTGAGAAATCAAACTTCCTTTCTCACTAATTATGCCATACTTTATTAGAGTATTTGTCAAGATGGAGAGTTTTCCTTGGGGATCTGTTCTAGTAAAATGCCCTACCTGTCCTGATCAGAGTTATCTAACGAGAGCCCTGAACTTTTAATTATGGTGTGTTGTGGGGGCCTGGGGTGTGAGACTTCATTTGGTTGCTGTTGTTGTTCAGTAATGTTGAGTTTTTGCGTATTTTTGAGTGCTGATGAGATTACTCTGTTAGAGACCTTAAACTTCAAAAGACCAGAGCATTGAACATAGTGTTGCTAAAGATCCCCTGCAAAGGGCAGATGAAAGTCTGTAGAGCTCTGAAGACCACGAGGGGAAAGCGAAAATTGGTTCTTGACTGAGGTCAGAGCAGTCCATGCACCTTCCGAACCACTGAGTACCTGCACCCCGCTGTAACCTTCACACTGAGCTTGCTCAGGCTGTGGGTCACATCAGCACTGTTATTTTACCTGCACGTTGCATGACTCTGTCTGAACTCACACTGTCTCCCTTGCCTGCAGCCAAGCTGCTTTGGCTACCCCATCAGCATCTTCTTCATCGTCATCAATGAGTTCTGCGAGCGGTTCTCCTACTATGGCATGCGAGGTAGGTCCCTCCTTTCACCTCTCCTCTTGCCTACCATTACTCACCCAGCCCCGATTGTGCCTCCTAACCTGTTGTTGTCTCCTCCGTCCTGCAGCTGTGCTCGTTTTGTATTTCAAATACTTCCTGCACTGGGATGACAACTTGTCCACAGCCATCTACCACACGTTCGTGGCTCTGTGCTACTTGACACCGATCCTTGGAGCGCTCATTGCAGACTCGTGGCTGGGGAAGTTTAAGTGAGTCCTTACTCGGAAAAGAAAAAAAAAATAATAAATTAAAAATGGGAAAGTTCAACTGAGCTCAACAGTACTTGAGCTGTTGCTGTAGGAAAGGATTTGGAGCAACCACATTGAGCTGGTGTTGGCTACCACAGAATCAAGCGGGCCTTTTTTCCAGCTTCCATTGAGATTTTAATTGATTTAGCTCAGCACTGAAACTTTATAGCAAGTTAAGAAATCTTACAGTTCTGTTAACCAGCTGATTGCATCAGTCTGCTTTCCAGGCAGACTGTGTGCGTTCCTCTCATCTGCATAAAATGTAGCCTGTAAGGAACAGAGGAGCTGTGAAAATTAATAGAATTTGGAGGTTATAATTACATTTGTTTGCATCTTTACCTATTGCGGGTGGTAAATTGGTGAAATAACTGTTCTATGTGGCATTAAAGGAGACTTTTAGAATAGATTCTAAAATATTCTGCAGTTAATTTCGGTACTGATTTGACAGTTCAGTGGAAAGCTTTACTGAGTTGCAACTGTTTGTTTTAAATGATGGATTCTGAATTTCTTCTCTATGTGCTCGGAAAAGAAATGCTGGAAGAAGTGCTTTCAAATGCAACAAATTGTTTCCAACAGCCTGAGCCCATTCTCCTTTACTGGTGTTGTGCTTCTAATAGTATTTACTTTGCCAGGAAAAGCACTATAAAAAGGCTTTTATTGAAGGGTATGAGTAGGGAATGTTAGCTGGCTTGTCAAAGGTCTCCCAGAGATTAGAGATGAAGCTGGCTCTGAAGTCAAGGTTGGCTACGGGCTGCACGATCATTTCCTGCTGTGTTGACAGCCCCTGGGAGACCAGATATGCAATCACTGTCAAGTATGCTCTGTGCAACTGCTCTGATCAGTGCAAGCTCGTTGCAAATAGCTTAATATCTTGTAGGTTGTCTTGTTATGTAGGAACCTGCCTGGATACAAGTTTGCTCACTTGTTTGGATGCCATGCTTTAACCATGAGGGGGGAGGGAAAAAAAAAGTAAAAGTCAAAATACACTTTTGCACCAGAGATTTCTATACCTCCAGCAACCCACTGATGTCTAAAGATGAAACTTTTTATTTTTTTTTTCTTGTATTTTCCTCAGTTAATTAAACGAGGATCTCTGAAAACTTTCCTTAAACCAAATAAACATAATAGAAATGGTATTGTGGCAGAGGTACATGGACAGATTTTTACAGTAGCTCGTGAAAAGTTACGAGTCCAGATCTAATGTATATCTTCCTATATTTAACCAAAATGCATGTAAATGTTTTGTATCTCCTTCCTTTGTAACAGGACCATTGTTTCCCTGTCCATTGTGTATACAATTGGGCAGGCAATCATGTCTATAAGCTCCATAAATGACCTGACTGATTCCAACCGGGATGGCACTCCAGATCATATTGCAGTGCACGTGTGAGTTGTTTTGTACATGTGTTTTTCAAGCAAGCTGATGAAGGGAGGGACTTTAAATTTATGCTGCCTGAGTTTTGGCTGTCCTTAAGAAAACTGTCATCCCTGATGCTTATGCATCTTTAGAAAATCTGCCTTTAATTTACACATTGCACTTGAAGGGTGGTTCAAGAGGTATGTAATCATGTTCACACATGTTCTTGACTACTTCTGAAGAACTTCTTTTCATGTTATCCTCCTGAAGCATCTCAGTATGTGAAGAACTTAGGCCATGCTGACTTCACCTGTGTGAAGCAGATTAACAAGCACCAGTTTCTTTTATTTGCTCCTACTGAGTTGTGACCATACAGTCTGCCAGGCCACAGACACTTCCATGCAACTCTGGCCTCAGTTCTCTCATCCTGATATCCATGAACTGTGATTAATTAAGGCTGATGAACTAAATTTTGTTCTTAAAAGGCGGATCTTTTTTGGCTTTCTCTTATGAGAAATCAGGCTGATGACACCCATTAATGATAACACCTGTCTGTTGTTTAATACTTCTGCTATTAGCTTGGGCAGTTCTTTCATCTAAAGAAAAGGAATTATTTTTTACTTCTTTTTCCCAGTGTCCTGTCGGTTGTTGGCCTGATCCTCATCGCACTTGGTACTGGTGGCATCAAACCTTGTGTGGCAGCATTTGGTGGAGATCAGTTTAACGACGATCAGGTAACAGTATTTTTCAGATTTTGGTGATCATATATTTATATTGACTGTTGTTGTACTCTAATGATATACATATCTAGACATGTACATTAATGTAGTTCTTGCTAAATACCTAGAAAAAGGAACTCTAGTTCCTGTGTCTGAAATTGCACAAGCTGATTTGCTGGTGTCTTCATCTAGGCTGATGAACATGGCTCAGGTTAAGCCTTTCTAAAAAGCCTTTTTGTTTTCACTGCAGGAAAAACAAAGAACTAGGTTCTTCTCTATCTTTTATTTGTCTATTAATGCTGGAAGTCTTATATCCACTATAATCACCCCCATTCTCAGAGGTAAGTCTACACACTTGTCTATGAGATGGTAAACAGCAAAGGATGAGTGTTGGTTTACAGACCTTTAGTTCACAATTATACGGCACCTTAGTCTTCGGGATCTCTTGTGTCTCACCGAGCTTCTCTGCCACTCTGAGATCTGATTTGGCTCAGAGGTCTAGTACTTCCACTCCTGAGGAGATGTGCTGAGGCCATGACTGTTCTAACTCTGTGGAATTAAACTTGCTTTAGGCATAAATAAGGCACAAGAAAACTATATGAGAGATCTGAAAGGATCCTAAAACACAGGAGTAAAAAGCTGGGCCTTGGTAGCCAGTTGGAACAGGCTATATTGATGTATTTTAGATGTTTGCTTCCTGCAAATTCTATCCTTCCAGAATAGGAGATCAGCATAGGCAGCAACAAGCTTCCATGCTGATACAAGATGGAAACCAGCTTGGGAAGATAGTTTGTATGGACAATTCCAGTAGAGGAAAGTGATAACATTGCTCTCTGTAGGACTTAACTAAAATACTAATACAATAGGAATCAAAACAAATTAATTAGCTGCAAGTTAATGTTTCATTCTGATCAGGTTTTGTAACCTTTCTTTTAAAAGGGGTATTGTAAAAAGGGGTAACACATGTAGTTTTTTGTTACTTGTCCCTTTTAGTCACCACACTTGAGGATCATGAGTCCATACTTTGAGCATCATTTCAGGATGTGTGTGAAGTTTATAAAGACTCATCACTGACCAATGGGGGGATATTTGAGTGTTTTTAAACAAATCACATTTGTTCATGAACAGAGATATAAGTTACATAACTTGTCCTCTGAAGCTTTGGGATCCTAGATCCCCAAAAGATCCCTAGATCTCCAAAAAGTTGCATTTGACTCTTCTAGCAGAATTATTACTCCTCAGTGTCAACCTACAAATCCACATAATTCCCTTTAATAGTGTAAACCTTTTTTGTTGCTATTGATAGTTTGATCCATTCTATTTGTAATGTCCACAAATGATTAATTTTTTCTTGTGTCAATAAAGAAGGCAGTGAAGGTAAATACGTGAAATAGCAGCAGTGCTCACCTGGACTTTTATCTAAGGCTACTGTATGTTCTCCAGGTCAAGAGTGTGGCATTCATAGCAAACAGCGATGTTACCCACTAGCCTTTGGAGTTCCTGCTGCCCTCATGGCTGTGGCACTGAGTAAGTTGAACTGTTTCCATCTTACTGCTTCACGGATACAGAAGTGATTAGAAGATAATGATTCAAGAATGAGAAAGTAGTGGAGATCTCTCAGGTATCTGACTTTACCAATACCTGATTTTTATCTGAAGTTATTGACTTGAAATTTCTAGTGCTTTTACAAAGAGGGTTTTTTTTTTGTTTGTTTTGTTTTTTTTAATTGGTATCTGAACATCTTAGTGTCACAGGTCATAACTGTATCCTTGGAAAAATAATAGCTGCACACAACGTTTTCCATTCTGTACTTTTCTCGGTGATGGCAGCTCTCCTAACAATTTTTGCAACCTAACAAGGTTGCAGAATTGGGGTAGGGAAACTGTAAACCAGACCCACCTCCTCCAGTCTGTCATAGTGAAATAGAACATTAACTTAGAGACATGGAGCCAGGCAGAGAGGCCTTCTTGGGTAGCGTCTGAGTGTGTTATAGAATTAACACCTAAAGAGAAGTGCCCGTGGATGATTTTTGCTTGGGTCTGCTGTTGTGCTGTTAGCTGCAGAGCTAACATATCCTTGTTTGCTCTGCTTTGGGTGTCCTGGTCTGAGCATAGCTTTCCTTTCTTCCAGTGACTTTGAAAGGACCTCTAAAGGACACTTAGTTCATCCCCTCCCTGTAAGACCTGGTCAAGTCTGTCTAGATCTCTCTAAATGAGAGATCATTTAGATCAAATGGTCACCTCACCTGTGGTGATGGGATGGCCTGTTTGTCCCCCAGAATTAGAAAGCAAAGGCATCAGCAAAAAGGGATTGGAAAAGGGATTGTCACCCCGGTCTTCAAAAAAGGCAAGAAGGAGGAGCCGGGCAACTACAGGCCGGTGAGCCTGACCTCTGTCCCTGGGAAGGTGATGGAGCAAGTCATCCTGACTGCTGTTTCTAGGCACATGGAGGAGAAGAAGGTGCTCAGGAGTAGC